>CM074916.1:30653472-30668303 GCA_037576815.1 Pangasius larnaudii
TTTTTAGAAACATGAGGACGAGAGTGAGAGCTGGCTACACAGACAGGTAAGAAGATAATTTTTACACACTTCATAATATTTACACACAATCATATAGGTAATGTTTACTGTATTATTAGCACTTCAGATTCACACTAACTGCATTATTAAAGCTTCAGCCTCACCATAACTGCATTATTAAAGCTTCAGCCTCACCATAACTGCATTATTAAAGCTTCTGACTCACCATAACTGCATTATTAAAGCTTCTTACTCACACTAACTGCATAATTAAAGCTTCTGACTCACCATAACTGCATTATTAAAGCTTCAGACTCACCATAACTGCATTATTAAAGCTTCAGACTCACCATAACTGCATTATTAAAGCTTCTGACTCACCATAACTGCATTATTAAAGCTTCAGACTCACCATAACTGCATTATTAAAGCTTCTGACTCACACTAACTGCATTATTAAAGCTTCAGACTCACACTAACTGCATTATTAAAGCTTCTGACTCACCATAACTGCATTATTAAAGCTTCAGCTTCACACTAACTGCATTATTAAAGCTTCAGCCTCACCATAACTGCATTATTAAAGCTTCTGACTCACCATAACTGCATTATTAAAGCTTCTGACTCACACTAACTGCATAAATAAAGCTTCAGACTCGCACTAACTGCATTATTAAAGCTTCAGCTTCACCCTAACTGCATTATTAAAGCTTTAAACTCACCATAACTGCATAATTAAAGCTTCAGCCTCACCATAATTGCATTATTAAAGCTTCAGACTTGCAATAACTGCATTACTAAAGCTCCAATTCACTCTTGCCCTTGTTCAGACTTATATTTACAGTATTATTAGACCTTCAGACTCACCCGTACTGTATTATTAAAAGCTTCAGATCAATCACAACTGCATTATCAAAATCTTGGACACAACCAGTCTCTACTATTAAAGATTCAGACTCACTATCATTGTATTATTCAAAAGATTCAGGCTGTCCATCACTTCATTAATGAAAAGATTCAGACTCGCTGTCACTGCATTATTATAGCCTCAGACACAGTTACTACAGACTCTGTTACCAGAATCATTTTTATTGCATTATTAAAAGCTTGAGCTCCACATGTCCTGTAGTTTTAGACTCAATCTTCAGCATCATTAAAAGATTCAGACTGTATTCATCACTGTATCATTAACAAAAGATTCAGACTCACTTTTACTGAATTCTTAAAATGTCTTGATTCACCCTTAGTGCATTATTAGAGACTATGCCTCACATGTTATGTGACTCAAATGATTCAGACTCTCCGTCACTGCATTATTATGCACTTGTGTGTAATCATAGTCACAAGTCATCATCATGTACATGTATCATACAGAGCTGCTTTTATATCACAGTGTGAGCTGTATATGAACCTAGTTACAACATAATCATATTATTACATTGCAGTTTAATTAAATAACATCGACATATTGATATTAATTAAAATGCACCACATTCTCCTGATCTGCCATCATGACACCAGACACCAGACCTTTTCTTATCATGTTGACAGAAATGTTGTTCTGCTAAACCATAGGACGTGTGTGTGTGTGTGTGTGTGTGTGTGTGTGTGTGAGGTGACATTTTCTGTTCTGGAGGGTTTACACAACACTGAATAACTGTTTTTGCCCTGCAGCAGATGCAGTCCTGTGGGGCGGTACATCATGTTAATTATAAACAGCATGATACAAGCTGTTTTAATGTTCTTTATATTGACGATGCAAAACTGAGCGTCGCAACTTGTCATTTTTATTCTCTAAAGATCACACTGCTCCTGTAATTGAGTTAGAGTTAAATATTAAACCCCTTGGAGGGCCTGCAGATTGGCGTAATAAATAAACCACTGAATCAGTAGAGCTGTAATGAATGCTGAGATTTATATTTGTTTTTTTTTGTTTTTTGGTTTTTTTTGATGCAGAATGAAGCCCCGTTATTTTCTAAAGATGGGCTGAAGCTCTTCTTCACGCGTGCTATTCCTCAGGGTGGGCGAGGGAAATTTTTCCACATCTCCATGGCTGTATCACAGGTATACACACACACACACACACACACACACACACACACACACACACACACACACACACGTGGCTATACTGCATGTGGCAAATCCCAGAAGGTCTAAAATCACTAAAATTGAAAGTTTATAAATCTGAAACTTTACACTAATTTGCCAATTTATTAGGTACAATTACTGGTAAGCAATCAGGTAAAAAATTCCAAACTGGTAACTTGGTGTATGAAAATAGATCAACTTTTTTTTTTTTTTTTAAATCAGATTTATATCACAAATATACACATATCTGGGACATTTTGGGCAACAAATTGAGAATAAAAACGCCTGGTGTGCATAAATGTAAGGTCGAAGAAGGATGTAAGATGCTTCCAGTTTCTTCTGTCTCTTGTTTCCACTCTTCTGAGAATAGAATGGTGCTCAATTGCAATCATCATTCTTTATATTTCTAATAAATCAGTTAAACATGCTGTATATTCGGTCATTTAGAATATATTTCATGAAATTATGATGTATGCTACTTGTCATGGAAGACAACTACATCACCCATCAGCCATTGCATGTCACATGACCACGAGCACCTGAATCACACTGTTGTCTGATTTATCACGGGTATTTAAGTCATGTATTGAATAGCACTCCTTGTTGGTCTTTAGTCGTTGTCACGTTGACGTGTATCGTGTCCATGCTGTTGTCTAGCCTCGCTATTTCTCCTACATGTGTCACAGTCTTTGTGTTTCATTTATTTCATGGTTAATAAATGGTTTCCTGCACTCACATCCAGCTCTGCAACCCATTCTTCCTGACATTACACAAAAGCTGGAATAATTGTTTATTAATTGTTAAAATCACATCTCAAGATCAACACCTAAAAGCAGGCTTTATCTATTTCTCACATCACGGCGCTGTAGAATTCTGGATTCTGATTGGTCAGAAAATGTTGATTAATTTTCTATATTAGCAGCTCTGACAGTAGTGCAAATTCATTCACTTTCACAGTTTTACATTTTTACACATGATTCATTTCTTTTCAAGTGATTTTTTTTTTCAAACTTCGTTCTTCACATGTAATTGATGCATGTGTGTGGGTTCATTTTTCCGATATGATTTTCTCACATGAATAATTCTTTTACACAAGAATGCATTTATTAGAATCCACATGTCCCATTTCAGGGTATAACATACTGAAATGCATCTACATACTATATGATTTTCACATGTTCCTCATATAATCATGTGAAAAACGCAGGATATGATTAAATCTTAAAATCACATAAGATAGGATTATTCATATGATGTGAATCGTATGTGATTTGTTGCTTAATATTAGGAGTTACAAATCAACTAGCATTGAGTAGCATGAGGATGAAGCTCTCTCTGGGTGTGTGTGTGTGTGTGTGTGTGTGTGTGTGTGTGTGTGTGTGTGTGTGTGTGGGTTGAACGTTGTTCTTTTTCATCCTCCAGCCCAACAGCAGCTCAGACACTCTGCAGTCTATCACTTCAGGAGACTGGGACGTCACTCACATTCTCGCCTACAACGAGGACAGACAGCTAATGTAAGAGTGCACACTCACACACACACACACACACACACACACACACACACACACACACACTCTCAAGTATTTTCTTCCAGTTTGTTGGCGTGTTAGCATTTATTGCTTTGGCGCTCTGTTCTATATAACAGATACTTCCTGAGCACAGAAGATGATCCTAAACGACGACACCTGTACAGGTACGACTCTCAGGTGGCAAAATTACTGACACACTGTAAAAAATAGTTAAAATAACTGCAGATAGTGTATGTCTTTTAATGATCTGTGGGTAAATCAGAATTGTTGTCTGACCAAAATAAACCGATGTTTGTTAACATACACAAGGCTGGAAATGAAAAGTAGTTAAAATGATGATTTAAGCAGGACTGAAATGAAAGAAAAGAAAAGTCGTTGCCCAGAAGAGGACAGTTGATCATACACAAAAATGGCAACTCCATACTACACCACGGTGCTGCTGAATTCTCCATTCTGATTGGTCAGAAGGTGTTGATTAATTTTCCTGAACAGCAGCTCTGACAGTAGTGCAGCAGCAAATCACAGGCTTATATACATAACTAATGCGCTCCTTCTAATACGTTATCGTTTCTATAGTAACAGCTCATTCACAGGGACTTGCATTAAGTATGTGTGTAATTGTTGATATGGTGACGTTTTTTTTTTGTAAGGACACGTTTATTTAGCATTTATGGAAGGAGTCTCCAGTGTCAGGGCTTTGTAACAGTCAGAGGTAAAGCTGTAACTTTAATTTTTCTGACGTCTTCAGGACACAGGGGTTTACACTTTTTCTGGTGGTGCAGAAGTGGATTTTTTAGCCCGAGGTTGTCTCTGCAGGAGGTTATGATTTGATCTCTGGTGAAATCCTGTGCACTTTATTGAAGCGGAGTATAAAAATCAGTGATGTCTCAGCTTCGTGTTGACTTTGTGTTTGTTTCAGCGCTGACACGGTCGGGCCTTTCAACCGCCGCTGTCTCTCCTGTGATTTCGCTGATAGCTGTGGATACGTGAGCGGCTCCTTCAGCCACAACATGGCCTTTTTCCTGCTCACCTGTAAAGGTAAACATTTTCTCTCCATCTCCCTTCCTTTCTCTCTCTTTCTCTTTTACTCTCTCTTTCTCTCTTCTTTGTTGCTTTGGGAATTTCTAATTTTCTGCCTGAAACACAAAGACATTTTCATTGGCTTGGCTATCTGATTCATAGTGCTCTGCCTGCTCTTTAATCAGGCCGTGTGCTCTGAGCAGACGTTTTCTTTGAATTTCTGTAGAAGATCAGTAGAAATGCTGCAAGGACACCAACTCTGTTTTCTTCCTTGGCCTTTCATCCTTTCATCCTTTCAGTTTTTGTGTGTGTGTGTGTGTGTGTGTGTGTAGATTTGTTTTGAAATCTCTCCAGAAGGCTTATATCAGTTCTATTCATTCAAAAGAAAGAGCTCAAATAAGGTCAAAATTACCTGCAATATATATCTATAGTAGTTAAACAAGTTAAAGACTTACAGAAAAAAAAAAAAAAAAATCGGCATATAAAATTTACCCCCCAAAAACATTGAAGCAGCAATTTACAGCAACCTCCTGGGGTTAATTTTGACCCCATGTTTTACTGAGTAGCATTTAACCTATTAGTAAGTAACTAATCCTACCTAATGCATTTTATCCCTTTACTTATTGCAAACATTTAAAATTTAAGCAATATAAATTCCAAAATGTCAGCATTATACCTAATTATTTCAGTTTTGATTACTGCATACATTATAGAGCTGAATTAAAATGTAATTCTATTAATGGTATTTTAATTACTCACATGGTTTAATGGTAATCATGTCAATATTTTCTTGGCCAAATTCTCAAACTGCTGCACAGCAGAACTCACATCTCCCAAACACTCGTCTTAAATAACGATTGGAGTTGTGCGTTTCTCCCTCTCTCTGTCGAGCTACACATGCTACTCCTGAGATACCAGTGATCCTGACCTCTTCTGGTCTCCGGACCTGCCTGATCCATCCTGATGCCCTACTTCTGGTTGGATTTCTCATTGGTTGGAGATCTCTCACTGCTGCTGGACGGCCTGAAAATCACTGGGTTTCCTGGGGATGGTGCCACTTGGGGACCATGGAGATGGCTTAGGGATCTCATATGGGGAGTTTGGGGTTGCGGTTGCCACAAGCAGCAATTTTTTTTTTTTTTTATGAAGGGTGCCAATAATTTTAGCCCTGACTTTTACACTTTTATGCAGTTGAGACTGAACTGGAGATGAACTCAGGAAGAAAATAAGAATAATAAAAATAAATAATGTGGTGTTATTGGTGTTGTGTTTTAGGGCCTGGAGTCCCATTTGTGTCTGTCTACAGCACCCAGGAGTGGCAGAGTGAGTACTGCGTGTGTGTGTGTGTGTGTGTGTGTGTGGGAGTGGGAGTGTGTACACACAGCTGCAGTTCCAGCTCAACCTCATCGTGCATGCAGTACACACTGCTCGGCTCTCTGCAGGCGTCTGAGTGGAATTATATGAGGATGGATTTGAGCAGAGAGCACTCACAGCTGATTGGATTACTGAAGAACTCTCTGTGCGCTTGCTGAAATATGACCTCTTTGTGTAAGAGTGTTATAATTTAGTTATTTATCAAAAAAGCACCTTGTCAAAGCGCAGGCTGTGGCGAGGTGACATAGACTGATTTAGAAAAGTTGACGGCTTCAGGTGGAAACAACCACAAGAGAAAGAAAAGTTATATATAATAATAATGATAACAAAAAAAATTTCTGAGTTTCAGAGTTTGTTTTCTTTCTGGAGTTGGTGTTAAATCTGTCAGGGGAGGTGGATGCAAGTGCAGATACGGTTTGATCAGTGCAAGAAAAAACACACACAAGCAACATGAACAAGAACAACGAGACCCAGGTAAACACAGGAACACAAGAACATGACGAGAGCTCGACAAACGCAAGACAAAGAGTGCTACCAGAGGCAGACCGTACAGTAACTCACATTAAATACCCGTGCTCATTCGACATAAACGTGACTTAGGTGAGCGTGATCTCACGAGGTACAGGGGCTGATGGGTAATATAGTCCTGACCAAAACAAACTACCATGTGAAAAAAAAAATTGCAGAAGTTTATTCAAGTTCTCATATAGTTTCTAATGTATACTTGGAGAGAAGTACAATGAAATGTAGCTGAACGTTTGTAAATCGAGTGGGAAAACATTCACTCACAAGTTTAGTAAAAGTGTGATAAATGAGGCTTGTTATCTTCAAAGTACTTTTCAGGGTAAACTCAAACCGGAGAGCTTCTAATCCCAATTTAGTCCAAAGTATAGAATTGGCACGTGGATGGTATATAAAGTAGAAAAAGTCTAAAACTGTGTATACTTTCAGATAAGATAAACTTTATTGATCTGGAAGGAAACTATTGTTCAAGACAATACAAAACAGTGAAGATAAGTGAATAAATTTGGGGAATAATATGGATCGAGATGCTAGTATAGAAAAAAATATATAAATATTCTTTAAGATCTATACAGTATATATGCAGTGATTAAATATGAGTAAATCTTTAATAACAAATCCAAATTGCTGAGCAAAAGACAAACTGTAACAAAAAGGAGCAATGCAGAAAAAAATGGATAAAGTGCAGAATAATAAAAAAAAAAAAAAAAAGGTGGATGCTAGAAACCAAGAACAAGACTTAGAATTGCAAATGAAGTGAAATACAAAACCTGAGAATGGACTAACATGAGAGAGCTGCTAAAATACAGAAACACACAGGAAACAGGTGCACACATTAGGAAACAAACCAGTGAGGGAACAAGGGCAGAGTCTGAACCAGGAGGTTCAACGAAACAGACTTCATTTGAAAACTGTGATGAATTTCCTTGTTACACAATTGTTTTTTTTTTTTTGTCCATGTAGTACACAGTTATAGAAGGGAATTATTTATAATCGCTCTATCCGTTGAACCCAGATGAAGATGAGTTCCGTTTTGAGTCTGGTTCCTGTCAAGGTTTCTTCCTCATGATGTCTCGGGGATTTTTTTCCTCACCACCATCACCTCTGGCTCGCTCATTAGGGATAAATGTATAAGCTTATACATTTAAAACTTATATCCTGAATTGATATATTTCTATAAAGCTGCTTTGTGACAATGTCCAATGATCACAATTCCAATTGAATTGAAGTAAAACAGTAATACATGTCAAAATAAAAGCCGTACTTGGGAACGCATCGTGCACTCATGATGAGGGAGTTCATGACAGTTTGCTATAATTTGAAGAGCTACATCAGTTCTGTATGAATTTGCATTCAAACACAGTTTCACTAATAACACACACACAATGTTCTGGGAACTCGGCTGTGTGTGTGTGTGTGTGTGTGTGTTTCTATCTGCCTGTGCTCTGATAACCCCATTTAAAGTCCAAATCCTTTCACACTGCGTAGGTTTAATTGTAATTTATTGTTGCACGGCTCTTATGAATTCAGCGACTGCCTCTGTGATTAGCATGATAATGTTAGCGCTCTGCTCTTTTCACTTTCTCGTGCTATCAGCAGTAACAGCCGCTTGCTGGTCTTCACGCTCGGGTTTTTCTCCTCACACTTATCTCATTCTGATACACATTCCTGTAAACAAACTGCAAATTACATTTGGGTTTCCGTACACCGAGCGCTTAACACTACAAGATGTTCACAGATAGCTGAGGATTAAAGCAGGTTTGAGGTTAAAGCTTCTTTAGTAACCCGCTAACTATATAAGAGAAAATCATTAATCACTATTAGTGTACTTCATTACTAATAAATGAACATGAGGTGGAATTTGAAGTTAAATTATTTTATTTTATACTTTAACAGCACGTCCCCAAGTGTTTTATTCCTCTTCTACCACTGCAACTTGCCAACAATGACATTTTTATTCATTAAAGAATGTAACGTCATACTTTTTTTTGTCTGTTTATAGTTACATTAAATGTAACAAAAACTAGTTCGCTCCTGTTCTCACTTACGTTATAGCAGCTATAAACAGTCACTCCCTCACCAGCCTCTCTTTTTTCTTTCTCTTTAAGTTAATATGACAAAAACTCAGCTTGTCATGTTACTGAGAAACCGCAAAGTTTAAACTCCTCTAACTTAAAGTAACAGCTTCACCTCTCTCACTGGACACTCCTTAATTAATTCGAATCATAATTAATTAACTCTTCATACACATATAGAGGTTTCAGATATTCACTGTTTACTTTAACATGTGTTGAAATGATTTTCTTGTCGTTTTTTGTTTTCTTTTCTGCTGAGGTTTCACGTTCAACTAAAGACTTTTAGTCCCTCACTCACAAAGTACTCTGGGATCATAATACTGGAGGGAAAAATGCTAATTACTGAAACACTGGCATGTGTACATGAGTTATTAGCAGGAATAAAATGTTAACGTTGACCGTTTATTGTTCGTTAGTAACAAAGCACAGGAGATTATTCATTTCAAATAGCTACTATATGAATTAATTTATTAATCTTTGCAAAAATGGGTTATTAAGGAACAGTCCTGTAAATGTACAGGTTTGTGTGTGTTTCCTTACAGAGCTGTTGGACATCGAGCTGAACCACAACCTCCAGCGGACCGTGGACTCCATGCAGATGCCCAGAGTAGAGTATCGAGAGATAGACGTTGAGGATTATGGTACGTAGGATCATTCACAGCTAGATGCTGTGATTTATGAAGTAAATGATGTAGTACAATAACACGTTTGTTTCACACTTAACAAATGTGTGTAAAGGTGTGCAGTAGTGGGTGGAGTCAATGCAAAAATAATTTCATTTATTACCTACAGTGTGATTTACTGCTGAGTCAGATCTGTGTAAATCAGTAGGACTGAAGGGCAGGTTGTAAATTTGCAGAAACCCTTTTAAAGACAAAAGCAATTGTTTGAAAGGGTCTTTAAAAATGTCATACTTGAATTTAAATTATAATTTATTTTTTTCTATACTAAATTTGGTTTCATATCCAACATATGGTGCATATTCACATAATGCCAAAAGATTTTTCTAATGTACAGAAACACACTTGTGTCATGATGTGTATTTGGGATTCATGTCACATTTTTAACAGTTTTATGACTCATGACCCACTTGATGATATTCTCGAAATTTTTGAACTTGATTAAATTGAATTTACTCACACATACATGTGGCGAGTTTCAGTTTTACTTAACATGTGACACGATTCTTTATTTGTACATTTATATTCATTTGTGGAAAAATCGCCCATGACACACCCACTAGCCAAAATGCTCACAAAATTAGCCTTCGTCCGTTTGTTAGCCTCCTTTGTCGCTTTAACATTGCTGATGGTTTGTTAATGTAGTAATATTGTAAATATTGTTAATTAAGAGAACTGTAAAGTTTTACCTTTACTCTGTGCTTTTTTTTTGCCTACAGTTTTGACGATGCAGATCCTGAAACCTGCCAGCTTTGTAGATACAGCACATTATCCTCTATTGCTGCTCGTGTGAGTCTCAGCACCACTTTAACAATGTATATACAATATATATTGAGGTCTTAAAGTCTAATACCTAGGAAATGGTACTGACATTGTCATTTATCAAAAATAGCAACAATCGGTTTAAACTATCGCATATAAGAATCTCCTCTTTATACATCATTTTTTCTTTTATTTTATTCCTTTTTCAGAATTGGGTGTCATGCCACATATTTCATTCACATGGTAAATAATATAGCCTAAGCTTTGAACAGACAGAATAGGATTAACAGTTCAAACTGTGGAATTTTAGTAGTTGTGCCTGGTTAAATTAGTCAATTTTGCCAAAGGTGCTAGAATTTGCACATGAAAAACCATATGATGAACCATAGTAATCAATCGATACAGCTGATTAACTCACCTCTATCTAGTGGGCCTTCCTTGGTAAAATTTGATATTAGGCTGCAATGAAAAGGCTCAAAAAGAGCAAGATTTTCCACATTTTAAAATTCAGCTGAATCTCAGTTCATTCTTTAGTCTGTTTTGCTTTGCTTTTAAGCTTTTTCAATTTCCATGGATTATTTTCCTGCAAAAGCATGCACCGTTGTATTTTATTCCTTACATAACAGATAGTCTTAGGCTTAATGAGGCTGTTTGCAGTTTTTTTATATTATGAATAGAGGATACAAATGCAGCAGCTCTTCTATCATTTTAACCAACAAAGTTTAGGAGAATTGTCTGTGTCTTTCTCTCTCCCTCTCTCAGTGATGGTACTCCAGGAAGTCAGTCCGTGTCTGAGAAGTTTCAGGTGGACTGGGCCACCGTGTTGGTCAGCAGCTTTGGAGTGATTGTTGTGCGGTGTGATGGGCGTGGCAGCGGCTTTCAGGGCACCAACCTTCTCCACACGGTGCATCGCAGACTGGGCAGGCTCGAGGAGGAGGACCAGCTGAGGGCTCTCAGGTATCCCGCGGGGAAAATACATACAGCTATAATAGTTACTTACACATGTATGCAGACTCATCACTCCACAATATAACAGAGATCGTTTAGCAATAATAATAATAATAATAATAATAATAATAATAATAATAATACACTATTTATTGAGTAGCTCAAAATACTGTACAATCAAATAGAAAGTAATAAAATGCCCAAAGATAAAATAAAAAAGCAGGGAAATTTTGGAAAATCCGTCTTGCTTTATCAGTGCGTCTCTGACTTCAGCCAATCAGGATGCAGACGTATTAAGCCCATGACACACTGATCCCAGCATTTTCCAGCCAATCAGTAAACCTGAACATTGGTTTGTTGTGTCTGTGTGTGATTGTTAGAGAGTTTCTACAATGTTCTTCCCCATTCACTCTGATTTGTTTGGCACATTGATTAATTTAAAGTCAGAGTGTGTAGGTTCAGTCTGTTTCTTCTTCAACAGAAACACTGCTTCTCTGTTTTTCAGCATTATTGCAAAGGAGCCATACGTAGACACAACCAGGATTGGAGCCTTTGGACAGGTACAGAACTCTCTCAGCTGTCTTTCCATCTTCTTTATGCTGTACAGGTCACCAAAATCTGTAAACATGGGGAAAAGGAAGAACAAGAATTCCAGGAGACTTACTTTAGCATCCATATCATTTCAGATTGGGGTACCAGCTTAACCTCTTTCCTAATGTTGGCCTAAAGTGGACATTGCATGAAAGCTTTGGAAGCTGATGTTTGAGCAGAGTGTACAGAGAGAACTGGACAGACTAAAAGATAAAGTGCCACTGCATCATTTTTTTTTTTATGTAAAGATGAAGCAAGGGCTAATTCCCACTGCACCACTATCAACAGGTAGTTGATCAGCATTGTGGGTAACGTACAAATCCATTAAACAAAGTGAAAATAGACTAGCATGTCCATGAAAGCAGTTTAAACTAAAGGAAAAGACACAAGGTGTTTGGTACAGAATGTAAAGAGATATGTGGGTTAATGCAAGAGAATATTGATAAGAAGTTGAGAAAATTGGTGGTGGGGGGTTAGTGGAAAAAATGGTATAATAATGGAGCAATTGTTCAAAATATTACTGTGTATCTGCTGCCTTGCACAGTCTGGTGTTTTAGCTGTTGAACATACTCTCAGCTGACCTCAGCTCTTAATAAAGAAGATCTTTAAGAGCTGAATTGTATGTGTTAGAGCTGGTAAAACATGGACCTACATGGGTTTCCAGGATGGATGTAAAAAAGTGCCTATGGGATACTGGAGATGTTTCCCAGCCAGGAAGTTCTGGAGCTCTGAGTGAAAAAAAACAGCCATGTGATGATGGAGTGATGATGTTCTGTGTGTTGTGTGTGTTACAGGTGTATGGTGGATACATCACCAGCCTTCTGCTCAGCTCTGAGGCCTCCATTCTCAAGTGTGGAGCTGTTCTCTCACCCATCACTGACTTCCAGCTTTATGGTACAGCAGACATACAGACACATACAGCAGGGCAGGGATTCAGTGCCTGCTACATAGCTCCAAATGTTACATCAATATTACATGTTGAAATGTCCTTGTATTCGGAATCAGATTATGCTCCTGCTGTGGATTTTCTGAGCTCCACATTCAGATTATTAAAATGACCTTTGTGTAGTTTTTTTTTTTGAGGCACCACTGCCTTGAAAAAAAAAAACAGAGATTGAAAATATACACTGAAGAAATAGTGTTTTTCCCCCTTTGCTGTCAAATGTAATATGATGTAACATAAAATAAAACACTTATATGATGATAAATGAATGAGAAGGTGGCAAGTGTTGAAATAAATCTAATAGGAGTCTAGTATATCACCAATATATTACCGCATGAATAGTTGTAATTATGACATTAATCAATGGTTTAATTGAACAAAATGGCTTATATATATATATATAAATATATATATATCATACTCCAGCATTTACTCATGTGTAAAACTTAATGAGGTCATGAGATGCTAAATTGAGATCATGAACTCGTAATGTGTGTGTGGGATGTAAATGATTTTATCACACTTTTAATTCACTATTTAGAGATTTCAAATTAATGAAATGAATTTTTTTTTATTTGTTCATTTGATGCATTCTCTTGTAAAGAAAACATGACTTAGTGCTCATCTTCTTTGCTTACAAAGAAACATTACACAAATTCATATATATTTTTATCCATAAAAAAATTCCGTTACGTTTGATTAACTCAGCTCTGAATACAGTCCATAGTGTGTATAAGTAAGAGAAAGCTACTGTATTTTCTTTTATTTGTGAGTTCTGGGAACAGGTTTGTATATGCTTTTAACTCAATATACAGACAACTATACTATCAAGCAAAAGAAATTTACTTTACAAAAATAAATACATGCATGGTTTAACTAAATTAGCTTTCTGTTTTTCAGCGTCTGCCTTTTCAGAACGGTATCTGGGCGTCTCTAAAACAGACAGACGAGCATATGAGGTGTGTTATCTTTAAATATAATTTCAGACCCTGAAAATTATTGGCATCCTTCATGAAAGTGAGCATGAACTAATTAATATATGTGTGCAATTTATATATTTATATAATTTATATATGTCAGGGAAACAAGACATGGTTAAAGGTAACAACAACATAGTTCCTGGGATTGATATATATATAATATACACTGTATATTTTTTAGATTTTAAATCTAATTTCAATTATTGTGTGTAATGTTTATTTTATTTTATGATTTTGCTCATTTTTATGAAGGGTGCCAATAATTCTGGAGTGTACAGCGTGTATGTTGTGTATTATTGTTGCATTTATTTGTATTATTATATATATACAAATATTGCATGCATATTTCTTAAATACATCCACAGATGACCAATCTTGCATATCGAGCCTCTCAGTTTGTTGATAAGAGGTTTTTGATCATTCATCCGACTGCAGATGGTGAGTATAACTCTCACTCCTTCCCATTTTAACATTTAGCTGCTGTGAATTGATCAAATAACACATTTTAAAGTGACATTTTAATGTTTCACCCAGTCGACTGCTTAATGAAGTTACTATGGACAAAAGCATCAGCTAACTGTAAATGTTTTCTTGCTTTTGCTTTCCAGAAAAAGTGCATTTTCAGCACACGGCCAAATTTATCTCCAGGTTAATCATTGAGAAGGGAAACTACAGTCTACAGGTAATACACCACTTGAGTCTGTGGCTGGCATCTACTTAAATTGCCTCATTAATTCTGCGCAGGAAGTCCCCGCTGAGAGGATTTTCCTCTTAGCTAATTGTATAGCTACAAAATAGTGAATAAGAAAATAAGAAAACACAACATATATATTCATTTACAGGAAACATGTATTCAGATCCTGTGGCACTGTGTTTTATGTCCATCAGGAGGGAAATGTTTGCTTCCAAAAATATAGAATGCACTTAAAGCAGAAAACTACAGGGGAAAATCTTTAAAACATTAGATTTTACACTCAGTCGTCACTTATATTATCAAAGTGTTTCTTTTTTTTTTTTTTTTTAAATCACACTTATTTATTCAAATGAGGCTTTATATAATTAAAAGTGCACACATTTGCATCCTTCAACATTTGTAACCAACATTTTGAGAATTTACTTCAAAATCACTGAATCACTTCTTCAGTAGGCTTGATAATAAACCCATCAACTAACTCACCTCACACCCTGAAGGCGTCGCCGCTAAAGTACTTGTGCAGATCAGCTGTGTGAGGTCCTACATCCATAAGAAGAAATTTGCCCCAGCTCTGGTCACCACTGAGGGTCAGAACATCAAGGTGGTGCAGACCTATAAGTAC
>CM074916.1:30674264-30687351 GCA_037576815.1 Pangasius larnaudii
TTCCTCTCATTTCCCCCCTCAGAAATTCATGTGTCTGCTTGGATCTCAGCTTACAGAAATCTCCTCATGGATGGCAGTTCATCAGCTGAAACTTAATCCCAGCAAAATTAAAATGTTGTTCATCCCAGGTGATGTATCCCCATGTCAGGATCTTGTGATCCCACTGGACAACTCTCAGATCTCACCTTCGGTCACTGCAAGTAACATTGGGGTAACCATGGACAATCGACTGTCCATCTCCTGTCACATTGCTAATCTCACACACTCATGCTGATTGCTTCATACAACATCAGAAAGATTTGTCCACTTCTATTCATTAAGGCCACTCAGGTGCTTTTTCAGTGTCTTTTCATTTCGAGACTGAACTGCAACTCACTCTTGGCAAGTCTGTCTCTTTTCAACCTTCCTATCTTCTCCCACACAACCCCACTGACACACTCCCTCCACTGGCTTCCTGTTCCTGCCTGCATCAGATTTAAAACCCTGTTGCTCGCCTGCAAAGCAAAAAATAAACCAGCACCCACCCACCTTAAAGCACTTATCACACCCCACACTGCACCACATTCATTGTGATCCTCTAGCACTGCTCGAATGGTCCCATCTCTCAGGGTACAAAGAAGGCATGCATCAAGGCTTTTCTCTCTTTTGGCAGCTAGGTGGTGGAATAAACTTCCCATGAATGAAAGTTGATGAACAACTGAGTCACTGGCTGTTTTCAAACAATGATTAAAGACCTACCTCTTCATGCAGTACTTTATTTAGCACTTAAAAATTCTTGTGTTGACTGTGTGTTTTTTATACGATATTACCTACTAACAGAGTTTTGTGGACTGAGAGTATTCTTAGTCCGTGAACTAGCAAACCAATATCAGGTTCTCTTTATTGATAGACACTTTAAAGCACTTCTGTACATTGCTCTAGATATGGGCATCTGCCAAATGCCATAAATGTAAAATGGAAATGTAAAATGCACTGTCCACAGACCTGTTTGGGTGGTGATGAAACTTAAGGGGGTCTGGAATGATGATGTTGATGTTGAGTAGTTTTCTAGGCATTTCATGGCTATTGCTGTTGTGTGACAGGTCAGCAGACATTAACACAAGCTAGTCTGGCTTTTTTCTGCACAGGAATAATAGTGGAGTGTTTGAAGTAGTTTGGGATGATATGTTAGATGAGTGAGATGTGAGATGTACACTCCAGCCAGTTGTTCAGCACAGGTCCTCAGTACCTTTGGTGGAATGCCACAAGGTCCTGCTGCCTTTCAAGGATTGACTTCCTGCAGAGCCCTATAACATTATGAGCATGTTACCTGGAGAGTAAGGTTACCAGATTTAGAAGTGAGTTTGATGGGGTGTCATTGTTTGCAGTCAAAGCATGCACAGAATGCAAATGTGGTTTGATAAACATTGATGCTGTAACCTTAGCATGCAGTAATCATCCACTAAGGTCATCCAGGTGAAGATTATCTACTGAAGAACTTTACTTTCACTAGAACAGCTTCCATAGGCCACTGGAATGTGGCAAGAGCATTTTAAACTCAATATGATTGACAGGATACTCAAACAGTTTACAATATTAATACCAACTATGTTAACTTTCCGCTAGGTCTGAATGAGTGTGTGAATGTGCCCTGCAATGGACTGGTGTTCCTTTCAGGGTGTATTACCATCTCACAGGATGTGTTCCCAGGAGAGGCTCTAGATTCCCCATGAACCTGATCAGGATAAAGTGTTTACTGAAGATGAAAGAATTTGCAAAATGGTCAACAGTAGGGGACAAGCTCAAAACAACTAAGCTGAGAAATCCATCTTTGTTTTACACAGGCCAAGCTGTAAATCTAAAGCATTTACTGGTCAATTTAGGCAAGTTTATGGTCCATAACATGGCTTTGCTTTGGTGTGAATGTGGCTCTGATCAGGCCTGCATTCCATGTGTCAAATGGGTGTCTCAGACCTGCTCCAGAATTATTGTCATTTGAACAATAAATATTCTTGTGGTCGAAGATGCAATACGAGGACTAGAAGGTCACCAGTTTAAATCATAGGATTTTTTTTCTCTGGATGTTGGCTTGGCTGTGACATAAAGAGTCTACAAGCAGAATCCTACACATGACCTTTTGAATGCTGGACCCATAGGCAAGGCATTTTACTAGCCCTGTTTATCTTCCCATGACACATGCCATTCACTCAAAGATCTGCTAGGAACAGCAAGTGAAGTGAGCCAAGGGCATTTTCGGGAGTGTTTGTGGTAACGGCTGCCTTTAATGTTAAATGTCAGTGCAGAACTAAAGGCAGGGTTTGTGTTGAAGTACACAGGTGTCTACATAACAGCAGGGAAGAGCTCAGCAGGTGAATTTATGTCCTGTAGCTCTGCATCTAACTGCTAATATCCAAAACATCCACAGACATAAATCCACAGGCCAGAGTCTGACCATGAGCTCACTGATATGTGTGTGTACAGCCCATATTTTGTCCTACCCCAATTCAGAGCAAATAATCCAACATGATTCCAATGTCAGGGTTTTGGAATAGCCAGGCTTAAAATTGTATGAAGCAGCAAGAGAAATGTCAACATTTAAATGTTACAGATGTTTTAATCAGCAAAATCACTTTTTAGCAATGGACTACAGAACACACCACCTGATTTATCACATTACTTATATCCCTGTTCACAGCCCCCTGATTACTAATCACACACACCTGTTCCCAATCACACTAATCCCTTTAATTAACCCAGATATTCCACTGTTCAGTGTGTTGTCTGATTCCTGCTTTCTATCAGTTCTGTATAGTTTACAAGTTTGCCCTAGCCTAGTGTATTCTGTTTGCTTCACCCTTTGAATTGCCTGCTTTGATCTCTTTTAATAAACCTGAATTTGCATTCAAACCCTGTGTGAACCCCTGATACCAGCATAGGGGGTGTTTGAAATGTAATATGCTGCCCATCCAAGCAGTACTTGGAAGAAGGATGGCATCAAGTCATAAATGAATCAAATGTTGGCATATAATGGTGCCTTCTGGATTTCAGAGTTAGCAAGCATTAGTGTATGTAGGTATCTTGTTAACATCATGATACATTACTGACTTTAAAAGAGGTATAACTTTCTTCAAGTTTTTAAAGCACTTTCTTCTCAGACTAACCTATACATATGAGTGTCATGAGGGCTTCCACACTTAAATTATGGTCACACAAAGATTCAGAGAGTTTCCACGTGCTGCAATACCAAAGTAGGGATTAGGATTAGTGTTTAAACATAACAAATCTTTTTAAAGGTTAATATGAAAGCATGATGGTTAGCAATGATTCTGCTCTGATTTGCCCTGTATTGGGCACAGAGGGACCAAGGGAAAAAAAAAAAAAACACTTCACTCTTGTGTCAAAAGATAATTTGCCTACAGATTCCAGTCAGAAGGATGAGTCCTAGGTAGACATTTTCACACTTCAGAGAAAAGGATAGTCCTCAACAGAAAGTAGATCCCCAACAAGGTGCCTTAATTTGGCCAGATTTGAAGGCGGCATCACCTGTGTTTTTCTCTTAAAAGGCACTCACGAGTTTAGTTTGCCAAACCAAGTTTTGCCAAACATTGCAGAACAGAATGTTGCCCCAATGGAGGTGTTGATCTGTAAATGTACATGAAATGCTTGTTTTTTAGGTAGCTGATATTTATCTATTTTTTTTTTAAGATTTATCAGTTATTCATAATTGTAGATTGTCAGACATTTCTTCATGACTAAAAGTAACTAGTTTATAGATCTAGCTTGTACCCGTTTATGTGGCTAGTGTCATGAATTCCCCCATCAGCATGTGTTAAATTTCCCAACGCAGTGAGAGCTGCTTGCAATTAATGGGTGCTTTTCACTCTTCTGAGTTTTTGCCGAGTGTAGCCTTCATAGGGTAATTTTAATTCCATTACAACAAGAACAGTGGCTGAGTCAAACACTTTATGAGATGTTATAGAAAAACTACAATCTGCAGTGGAATCAAAGAAACAGCTTGAAATATCAGGGAGCAGAAATGGTTCATTATGTGAACGAAGCTAATCTGACAGACTCTCAAGCCAACCAGTGAGTTTAACCTCCAGTTTTTGTGGCTTTTTCTTTGGCTTTGTTGCTGAGTTCTACAACATTTCTGGACACATCATTACAGTTTAATCTCAGCAGCGTTGACAAAGAAAAAGCTTTCTATTGTGAGTGAAGGTGATAAGTACACTATTTCAACTGCTACGATTGGTATGTCTACCACCGAGTCACAAGTTTGATAAAAAAGTTTGTTTCTTATGAATAGGTTAATGTTTGTAAATAAAGAGCAATTTTATAGCTCATTACTGAATTCCTAATGGTTACTTATCCCTCTGTTCACTGCAAGCTGCCCTCTAAACATTTATGTGGGAGATTTTTATTTTTAAAGCAATCTCCAGCAGGCTTTCAGGGAAATGGCCGCCTAAGTAGCCAGGATAAAGCCTCTGCTGTGGCGTTTTGTCAGGCATTATTATTTAAAACTTAAATTATTTAAAAATTAAACAGGCTCATCACATCCTACTGTGCACTAACAGGCCTAAGATCTCACTGTTCTATTAATGGTACATCATGTAATTAAATATTTCCACTCCGGATTAATGGCATTTTAATATTTGCAATTCAAACAAGGCTGTATTTTCTTTCCTCCTGTCTCTTTGTAGCACTGGAATAATGATCATGAATGAGAATTACAACAAAAAGAGCTCAAAGTTTGCTCAGGAGACAAATTAAATTGGTTTTACAGTTACTTATAATCTCATGTAAAGACATTGTCAACAACATGGTCTTCACAGAGGTAATAATATGATCGCAGTAATTGATTTGTTGTTTTTTTTTTTTTTTTTTAAGTAAATTATGTGGCCTTCATTCCCAATCAGTGTACTCATTTGTGGGAATTTGTATTTTGTGCCCATGAACAAATCCTTATAATTTGAAGGAGAATAACAGACTCTGGTGAAACGGAAATGAGTTCTACTTAATAACGAATAGCAAGTGCAGAATTATAAGAATGTGGAATAATTATTTTCCTCGGACAACATGCACAGGGACTCTATAGTTCCAGTGCCTGAGCAATATCAGCTAAAATATCCATGTTATACCTCTGAGCTGATTAATTTTCCTCTGACAGTAGTGCAGCTGCAAAACTGTCATCATTTCTCTAGCAACAGCTCATTCACACACACTCATACAGAGGATGCTCCATGTAAACATTTATTTAAAAAATTGTTGATATGAAGTTTTCTGTAAGGAAATGTTTGTTTAACATTTATAGAAGGAGTCTCCAGTGTCAGCGCTTTGTAAAAGTCAGAGGTAAAACATTACATCTTCAGGACAGAGGAGTTTACGCTTTGTGGTTTCTCATTAACATGACAAATTAAGTTTTTTGTCGTATTAGCTTCAGGAGAAGGACAGAAAAGAGAGTCTGGTGAGGGAATGACAGCTAATAGCTGCTATAGCGTAAGTGAGAACAGGACCAAACTGATAACTGACCAAACATTAGATGTAACTATAAACAGATAAAAGTATGATGTGTCTTTCTTTATTAAATACAAATTGTAATTATTGGCAAATTACTGTGGTATAAGAGGAATAAAACACATAGGGACGTAGGAGAAAAAAAACAAAGCTGGTCTGCTTACAGTAACCCCACTTCACCTGTCTAGTATTAATTTATTATAACAGCACCACATACTGTGGTTTATTTCTTATCTATTATTAGGTCAAGGTTCCTAGATTAAACATAGATCGAAAAATATCTTTTCCTTCATGAGTATTCTGTATCCCTGGATTCTAACATCATAGACTTTTATGAAAAACAGTAGGACACTTCAATAGCATGCACCACTTCTGGAGAACATTATCAGTAATCAGTGGTTTTGGCTCCAGGCTGATCAGAAGGTCAAGGGTTCAAGCTCCAGCATCACCAAGGCTATTAACCTTCTCTGCTCCATTAGCACCACATCATGGCTAACCCTGCACTCTGACCTGAGCTTTCTAAGCTAGGATATTTACATGAAAGTATTTCACTGCAACGGATTTGTGTCTAAGTGACAATACGGGGCTCTTTCTTTACCTAATACTGAGTGGAGTGTGACATCTGCTGGACAGATGGTGCAATAGCATTCTGGTCTTAAAGTCACCAGTGTTAAAGTGTTTAATGGCCAGCTTTAGCTTTAAGAAACCATTAAGTCACTATGTTCTCATGACAGAAAAAAATAGATTTTATGAAGATAGTAGGTCTCTGTTTTATATGGAGCACCTATGGGGACATGGTAATGGAAAAAAGTATGAAATGGGAGGAAAAGTTCTATTGCAGTGCTATTCTATGCTTTTGCATTTGTTCAGTGCTTCTATGCTTTTGCAAGAAACTTTGCATTCTCTCTCAATTTTTTTTTTTTTTTTTTTTGCATTCTCTTACAAAGATATTTGTGTTTGTGAGAGAACACAAATATCTTTGCACGTGAACACAAAAAAAATTTGCGAGAGAAGGCAAAGTTTCTTGGAGAAGCGGAAATAGCATAGAATAGCACTGAAACGTTCCTCTCATCTCATATTGTTTTCCCTCACCATGTCCCCTTAGGGGCTCTGTAGTTTTATGACATGTCTAAGAGCATTTATCTCCCACTGAGACAATTAAAGCAAATGCTACTTCGTGTCGTCGTGCAAATTTCTATACATAACATCATGATCTGATTTTTCCCTAATTTGAAATGAAGCCCTTACTTTCTTTACCTTAGCCACCACGTTAATGCACTGCTGTCATTTCCAGAAGTTCTTGTCACAGTGTGTCTCATTTATTTCATTTATAAAGATGTTTCACCACTCATCCGACTTGATCAGTTAAAACTGCACAAAGATCCAAATGGGAATCATCACCTAAACACCAAACAAATTAGATAAAGAGTTGAATTCTGGATTGTGATTGGTCAGAAGGTATTGATTAATTCTCTATAACAGCAGCTCTGACAGTAGTACAGCTGCACATCACAGGTTTATATACAGGTTTATGCTCTCCTGCCAGTAACAAGCAATCTGCATTAAAGGTTTTTATAAACTATATATAATTGCTATTATTTATTATATATCGCAGTTGATCCACTCCATTTAACGCACCGTGAACTGTATCCAGCTGCTACTTCTACTGCCACTGTAATGTAAATTACAACTGAGCCTACTATTTCTGCTTAAGATGTAATATTTGCATATTTATATAGTAGGTACGATATTTGTGTATTAGGATGGTAATTGTATTCGGTTGCCTGAGATGTGTGTTGAATTGAGTTATCATGTTATGACCAAAACCCAAGGAAAATTCCTAATAAATGTAGAACTATAGGGATATTCTGATTCTGATTTAAGTAAGGAGTCTCCAGTGTCAGCGCTTTATATCAGTCAGAGGTAAAGCTGTGTCTTTAAGTCTTCTGACATCTTCAGGACAGAGGAGTTTACGCTTTGCAGTTTCTCTGTAACCAAAGACAACAATCTGTGGTTTTTTTTATTATTAATTTCAAGAGAGAGAGAGAAAGAGTCTGGTGTAGGAATGACTGTTTATAGCTGCTATAACATAAGTGAGAACAGGAACTAAGTTGTTTCATTGACACTCTACAACATTGAATATAACTATAAACTGATTTTTTTTTTTTTTTTTTAAAGTATGATGTCAATTTAGTAATAAATAAATTGATGATGTGCTGTTATAGGAAAATAATGAACTTTCCTTTTATTGCTTACTTTTGTAGTGTCTTCACACAAGATGGTGGATCATTTTCTTGGTTTAACACCAAGATGTTACAGTGCACAAAACCTGTGTAAATCTCTCAGACCTGTGTGTGTGTTTGTTCTTCACACAGTGCTTCAGGGGAACATTGTGCACAGGAGGTGTGATTATGTGCTAATTGGATTGCTCCAAGCCGAGTGCGACATGCAGCTTCATATTTCCTTCAGTTACGAGTCCCTCTGGACAGTGTGTGGGGGCGAGACGTGAGGAATAACATTAATCAGTAAAGTCACAGAGGAAAGGTTACACGAGTAACTACTCGAGCAAAATAACTCCAAAACACCCAATAAAAACATCCAACCTTATGTAATAATCATCCATTTATTAAATATTAATCAAGGCACAATGATATTAACCCTTCACTTCCTGGATTACTATTCAGCTATTTATCATAAAGCATCTTATTCCCTACTGTATATTATTTCACTAACTGACTATTCTATGAATTATTCAGTAACTAGAGTCGGACTAATAGTATCACTGTGTACTTGTAAGTGTTAGGAATGAAAGTCTCTGACAACTCCACAGGTAAAGCGCTTCTATTAAGTAATGGGAAAGCACACAATTCAGGAGGTTTCTGTGAACGTATGCATACATTTAAAGAAGTTCAACCTTCCTGGAACAGTGGAAAGTATTTTATTAACATATTTAAGTAGCATTTAAAAGTAAAAAAAACATCCTGACTCGGTACATTTTCTTTTTAATTCTTTTTGCAATTCTCAGACATCATTCTCAGTCATCATTACTTACTAGATAATATAATATAAAGTAAGTATGAAAAATTTTGGGAGACCTTTTGCTAAAAAGTGTAAATTTCCCTCTATGTATGGAGACTTTTGGGACACCCTGGAATGTCACATCAGTCACTGACAGTTCACGCCAGTAGAGGGCAACCTCCCCAGAGTTCTTAAAAACACATCTAGTCCTTCCATTTCCTGTCTGCATTTTATATAAAGCACATGGATACGCAGTAAGAACACGAAGCCTCGCCGATAGTTAAGGTTCAGGTAAATTCTGCACTTTTGTTCTTGCTGCCATTTCATTCCTAGTTTTCTGATCTCTCCCCTTTTATCAGTTTATAATCTGTCTACTGATTAGTGCCTGTGACCTTCAGCTTGCCATCAAATTGCCATTTAGATGTTATTGTTCAGTGCTTCACCTGTGTATGACCTGGAGCTGCTTTTTTTTTTTTTTTTTTTTTTTACTGAGTTCTTAAGAATCTGGATTGTGTATGATAATAAACTCCTACACATGGGTCCTCACTATTTCCCTGACTCTCTGTCACTACAACTAAAAGTTCCTGACAGAGTTAAAGAAGTTCAGCTTCTTCATATTCTCATGCACATGATGATAAACGCCATTCAGCCGTAGATTGCCAAGTGTGTTCATGGCGCATTAAAGGCAAAGCTCATAGCTAACTGAATTTTCATGAATACCACATTTCTTTGTAAATTTAAGAATAAATCTGTTTGTATCCAGTGTGATAAATAAGGATCTCTGTAATAATTGCAACATCATTTCATAGCGTAAACATGACCTGTCTGTAACATCCGTAAAGTTTCCAGAACATTCTTCTAATATTATCCAGAAGAAGAAATCCATCTGCTGTTATTACAGAGATGTTCCTTTGTTGAAGTGTTGACACTTTTTAGTTTTCTCTCCAGTAATATTCTGACTCACTGCTTCAATTTTTTTTTTTTTGACACAATACCCCATATTGTTATTAATGTATATTTTTCAGTACCTTATTTGTTAGCACATTTGCCTTGCACCTCCGGGGTTGGGGGTTCGAGTCCTGCCTCCGCCCTGTGTGCGGTGAGTTTGGGTGTTCTCCCTGTGCTTTGGGGGTTTCCTCCAGGTACTCTGGTTTCCTCCCCCAGGATAAAGACATGCACTGTAGGCTGATTGGCATCTCTAAATTGTCTGTAGTCTGTGAATGGTTGTGTGTGTGTGCGCGATTGTGCTCTTTGATGCGTTGGCACCCCATCCAGAGCGCCCTCCGCCAGTCCCCTGGGATAGGCTCCAGGCTCCCCACAGCCCTGTGTAGGATAAGCGGTACAGAAAATGGATGGATGGATTTTCCAGTACTTTTTTCTCCCCTGCTTGTAAACATGGTGGTTAAAATAAAAGGCTTCACTAATTCAAAGACTAGATCACATTCCAGCCTCTTCATCAGCACTCAGATTTGTTTTCCAGATCAGAGCAGAGACAGACTAATGTGGTGTTTCTACGTATTGATCATTCATGTGAAAACGTTATTACACTTAATAATGAAATGTAGACACGCTGCTCAGACACGCTCCTGCCTCAATGTGACTGGAAGCTAATATTAAAGATAAAAATCATCCAGGCGAGATAAGACAGACCTTTTCTGTGAAGATGATGGCATGCTTTTGGAATAGTAATGAGATCTGAGATGAAAAGATAAACATACAGAGTCAGTTTCTCATTTTCTTTCTTTCCCTGTGACCTACTCTGATAACGTTAAGCCTGAAACCTTTATTTATTTATTTTCAAACGCAAAAAGTTTTTGCAGTCAAAAATGCCAAAAAAATGCTTTCCAGGACAGGGTTAAATATTTCAGTTTTTCTTGGTTAAACATGGGGATATCTGAAGGGGTCAGATGCCTGATCTAATGTGATTGGTCCCTGGTTGTCACATGACCCCAACTCCAACACATCCAAAATGGAGGACAGGTTCATTTGAACTGCTTGTGGTGCAGTTGTTCTTGATTTCACGAAAATCCAAACTAATCAGCTCGAATGCATTTATCAGTCATTTGTCACTACAATAAAGATATCTTAACAAGTGAAGATGTCTTGAATAAAGGAAAAGTTATCTAATAATTCTTATTGTGAGATTATTAAATAACAAATGTAAGACCATTAATCTAGACATATTCACTAATTTCAAGCTTAACGTTGTCTTATTCTGTTGGCAGATAATTTTTCTTTTTTTTTTCTTTCTTTTTTTTCCCAGAAATAAATGCTTGAAATAATCAAAATGATCTTAGAATAAGACAAGCTTGAAATGAGTAAAAATATATAGAAATAGGCTTAATCATCTTATAACAATCTAATAAAGAGAACTATTAGTTGAATTTGCCTATATTCAAATTATTTTTACTTGTTAAGATATAATTGTTTTCCATGTGGATGCCAAAGAAATGTAATAAATCAGTGATATGATCAATGAATAAAACTGAATAAAAGTGGGATTATAACTGAAGTTAAAGCCACTGAGTCGTAGTCAGTTACTGCTGATGTAAACAGTGATGGGACTCGATGAGCAGTGAAAGATATGAGAGAGAATGGTACTTGAGAGTGGCTGGTGACGCCTGATGACGTTTTCCTGTCAATTAGACACCTAACATCCTGTCCTGTGATCAGGAAATATGGGTTTGTAGCTGCAGAGGTAATTGTATGTCAGTTATAGCATTTATTGTTTGCCTTAGTCTTACTGCCTATAATTTTATTTATTGTATTAAATAAAGTTTAATATTTGATTAATTCATTCATCTTGCTAGTCCTGAATGGTGAATCTACACTAGATGGCAGTGTCAGGTTGTTTATTTTTTATTTTTTTTTTTATTATTATTTTTTTTTTATAAATAACATACCTTTTGAAAAATGATATTCATTTAGTCCTAGTGTGTCACATGACTACAGAGGCCTCCTTATCTCTCAGTGTGAACCAGGGGTCAGTATCAGGTGCCAACAAGTTTCCTCATTGCTATCTCTCTTGTTTCTCTCTCTCTCTCTTTCTGCTCTGCTATTAATGCAACACTGACAGTAATAAGGAAAAAAGGACAGATTTGATTTTAATATATTCAAAAAATAATATTAATAATAATATCTCATAAATATACAGAGCTCTAGTCCTAATTCTAGAGTTAAGGCAAAGGTTTGTACGCTCTTAGGAGAAAATAAAGAAGGAAATGTTATTAACAGCAACTACATATTTGGTTTGTTTGGTTTCACACATGTGCTTTCATTATTAGAAAAATAAAACAGTGTATGTGTAAAAATATCAATTATATCAGTTCGAACGTTTGTGTCCTCCTTTCTGAATATAACCTCATAAACATCATATTACAATGGCAAATATTTTCATTCAAACATTAAGCATGACGCGCACTCCTTTTTCCTGATACTGAAAAAGTCTTCAGTCAGTTCTCTAATCAAGCTGCATTATTATTTTTTCTTCTTCAAGAGAGAGAGAGAAGAAAGAGAGGCTCTCAAGGGAATGACTATTTATAGCTGCTATAACATAAGTGAGAACAGGAACTAACTTGTTTCATGAAAATGAAATACAACCGTAATTAGATAAAGTATGACGTTTTCTTAATAAATAAGAAATTATAATTGTTGGACATGCTGTTAAAGGAAAATAAACAACTTTGAGGTGGTAACAGGAACTCTGCTTCATCACACCACCAGTGGAGTCTCGCATGGGAAATGAAATCTGGTAAATAAATTTGATTTTAACAAACAAAAACACGTTTCATACAGTTTCTGAATATATTACTGAGAGATCATGATGAGTGCGAAAGCAAATGAACCCAGAAATGTTTGTGTGTGCTTATATACCAGTTTAAAAAAACAGAAATCCTGAGTTTCTATTTAAAAATAAAAAACATGGTTCAGATCTGCGGACATTGTTTCCATGATTATGCTTTTCCAATTCCGACAAGCAGAGCCACCAGGAATGCCAGGTTTCCCGTGAAGAACAACATCAGCAGGAGCACTCCTGTACCCACCTAATAAAGTAGAATAAAATAAAGCAAAAACATTTCATATGGAGTGAAATCTCTTTAAAATAGAGGTACATGTAGTAAGTAACAGAAGTAAAATGATTTCACACACTCACCCCGCCAACATCGCATTCATCCATATCTGAGGGGGGAAAAAAACATTGTTTATGAACAATTTATTTATGAAGCGAAACGCAATGTCCAGAATTCTCCCTTTTAAATTAATGAAAGCTTATAAACACTAACAGACATCCATTACATTTCAGGGGGAAAAACAATTTTAACAATCTTGAGCGAGAAAGAAAGAAAGAAAGAAAGAAAGAAAGACAGAAAGAAAGAAAGAAAGAAAGCTGACAAAATGTATTGTATATCCTTCACATTGAGCATTCACTAGATTGTGTTGTTGAAAATCACAAATTTAACCCTTTTTTTTTCTTTTAATCTAATCAGATCAGTGTCTATTTTTTTCACTCTCTCCATTGTGCTTCTATTTACAATTATCTAATTTTTCATTGTGACCCTGAATTAATTCCTTTTAA
>CM074916.1:30704455-30718253 GCA_037576815.1 Pangasius larnaudii
ATGACACAAAACAGAATGATCAGATGATCAGACAGGGAAGTGTTTCTTTATTCTCCTCATGTGTAATTCAGAACATCTGCACAGAATCTGTGGCATTCATCAGTAGTGGTAATGTGAAGCACCACTACAATGCAAAACATAAGCATCTGATTTATAGCCATAAACTAATCACTAGCGGTTACCCATTAAAAAGGGGACTGCTGTTGTCATTCAGTCATGTTAGTCACTTATGTAAGCAAAACCTCGTGCCCAGGGTTCCTGGGAAAGTACACCTGCAGCCTGACCAGGATAAAACGCTGAAGGACTGAATAGACGTTTACTAAAGTAATTTTAAATTGTGTGTGTCTATATGTGTGTGTGTGTGTGTGTGTGTGTGAGTCAGAATGAATTGTAGCCGCATGAGCAACCACATGGCTCAGTTTTCCTCAACATCACTGACCTTGCTGTGGAACAGAAGCGCGAGAGATGTGACGTGACAATGTGGATCAGCTTTATAAATACACAGATGTTAAAGCGGGTCTCGACTTACACAGCCATGACCTGCATTTAAGGGACACACACGCTGGTTCCCATAGCAACATTTGTAACCCTTGTGTATGAATCCAGCAGCGTTGTGTCTGAGAGTGTCATGTCAGAGGAGGAAGTCTTTACAGCTGTGAGCTAATGAGAGAGTGTTGTGTGTTTCTGCTGATACATGTTTCACCTGATCACATTATACAGTGTGTGTGTGTGTGTGTGTGTGTGTGTGTGTGACTGTGTGTGTCATCAGTTCACATCAGTTCACTCTCTCTCGTTCTGTCTCTTCCTCGCCTTTCTGCCTACTGTCATGCACACGCACACACACACACACACACACACACACACACACACACACACAGAGTTGAGGAAAGTGCTGAATCACAGTGAGACTTCAGATATTAAATTACGTCAACAATCACATGGGCATGTGTGTGTGTGTGTGTGTGTGTATGTGTGTGTGTGTGTGTAGTGTGAGAACAATGACTCCTTTTGTGTATTTCATTTTTATAAGATAAGCCAGAAGACATGGATAAAAATGAACATTTTTCATCTAAATTTAGAACAAAATTCACGTCAGTTAAAAGCCATTAAAAAGGTTATTGTCGCTTACTTGCCATAAACATACAAGCAATTGTCCACAAGGTAATTTGTCATAATTTAATAATTAGTTATAAATAATAATAATAATAATAATAATAATAATAATAATAATAATAATAATAATAATAGGTTATAAATGTTATTCATCTACTCATAAATGTTAATATATATATATATATATTTTTTTTTTGTAATGGTCAACATGGGCTACCAAATGGTATTAGACTTCATGTAATACATGTTTATTAGCTTTAATATTAACTGTGGCTTATAAATTACATCATGTAGAATAGAAGCTTTAGGACGTTTTAGGATAGATTGATGTATTGAATTTGATTCTGTAATAATTAAACTGTTATAGGTGTATGCAAAAGTTTGGGCACCCCTGGCCAAATAACATACAGTATTTTGTTGATTTGTTGACATTAACACAACCTCTGAACAAACAAATGAAACAAAAATGTACAAATCTGTATTTAAAAAGCTAAATGATTTCAACCAGTTTCACTACCTGAGGTCTACATGGATACTTAATCTGTTGAACATGTATTGCTTCTAAATCTTTGTTAATATATCAGCAGTGGTGAAAGTAGAGTTTCCTTTGGTAACATGCTACTGGAGTAAAAGTACAAGTTGTCTGATTACATTTCCGAACATCGTCTAATTAGAAGAAGAAGTAATTAGCACCAAGGCATCGAGCCAATCTAGAGCAAACAAACCTTAAAATAAAATAAAATTCAAAGCCACAAAAAAAAAAAAAAAACACAATTATGAAAACAGGAAAATGTCATGAAACTGAGATGACAGCAAGATAAGATAAGAACTAAACAGGTGCTGCATGACCAGTTATAACACTCCTCAGTTCCTGAAATTAAATTAAAAATTAAGTCACTGTAACAGAACAGTTTTCAGTTGTTATATAAAATGGACAGTAAAAGCAGAGAAATATTTTATAAATCTACTTCTTGTTCTTTTCACTGTTTTTTTTTTCCCCTTGCATTGCTCTTGCTGCATCCCCACCCTGAACACACCTCGATCGTTATTTCTACCTGCCTCATTATCCAGTGTAATCCTAGTGGTGTGTTTGTGTTAGTAGATTAAGGTGTATTGTGTGTGTGTGTGTGTGTGTGTGTGTGTGTGTGTGATCTGCAATAGGGATGTAACTGAATATGAACACAGATAATGCATTCTAAACGGATACAAATACAGATACGTGTTTAAGTGTGTCATCATTGTTTTACTCCAAAAGCATTAGCATGAGTGCTAAACACTCAGACGTAGGTAATAAGGCTCTGTTCACATATATACAGATTTTTTTATGTTTTTTTTTTTTTCCTATCCACACAAAAAACTGTATTTTGGGTCACTGAAAAAAAAAAGGTTTTCGAAAATGTTCTCAGGGCTGGAAAATGTTCTCAGAGGTGTGTTTATGTTTTTGTGTGCTCCTGAATCCACCAGTCTGTCACTATAAACCGCACTGAGAACGGAGATTTTCAATAAGACCTGGAAGAAAACTTTGTATTCAGTCCACACACACACACACACACACACACACACACACATCAATCCTAATGTCTGTCATTTTTCTTTCTCATTTTTGAGCTTTTGGCCATGTTGGTGTTTTTCCTGCACCGTTCAATACACAGCACTTTACATTATTCTAAAGGCGAATGATTCAATTCAATTCAATTCAATTCAATTTTATTTGTATAACACTTTTAACAATGCACATTGTCACAAAGTAGCTTTACAGAAATAAATACATTCAAGTTAAATTAAACCAAAATAAATTGTAAATATGTGAATTTATCCCCAATGAGCAAGCCAGAGGTGAGCCAGGGAGCTCTCAGTGGAGAGGAGAATCCACACTGTACACTGGAGATACCGAGTTCAGATCATCACTTTCACACTGTGGATACAGATTTAACAGCACACACACACACACACACACACACACACATACACAAGACATGCAAAATGATCAAACCCACTACTCTGGCTGCCGTGCTCATGTGAGTGTTTTCAAATAGTTTCATGTGGAATGAGATATTTTTCGAAAATGCTGTTTTGTTTTTGTTGTTGTTGTTGTTGTAATATCTGTATATGTCTGGAATATGTTTATCTCGGGAAGACATTTTATTTACTCGTTGGATGAGGAATGTGGTAATGATTTGTTGTGGTGTTCTTTGACTTGCCCCAGTGGAGTTTCCAGCATGGGCAGAAAGACCTTGGGTGATCTGGACACAAAAAAAATGAAAGTGAGAGAATGTTTGCCATATTTCTCTCCATGCTATCAGCCAACTTTTAACTCCCCCCCAAGTGCTCTTGAGCAATGCACAATCAGCTCTAGTTACATGTGCATTTGTTTGTTTTTGTAGCCGTTCTTTTTCCTGATGCTGGTGCTAATATCTTGACCTGTTTTCAAGGTCAGTTTGTTCATTGAAAATGATTTATTTATTATTTTTCTGTTCAAGATACGTACTTCCAACCAAGGACCAATTCCCTCCCACCTACAGTACAGCCTCTGTGGATGGTGTTCAGGATTGTGGTAGTCTGGAGAGAATCCACAAAGTCAGGAGACCGAGTTTGAATCTGCCATAATGCCTGTGTGAACTCCATTGCTTCTCAATCTCAAGGTCATGTTGCCTGTGTGTGTTTTAATTTAACTCTACTTTCCATGAGTCAGGTAAGCAAGTAACAACATAGAAGACGGCAGCAGAAAAGATCTTAATTTCCATAATTTAGCAACTAATTAAAGTAGAATATAAAACAATGTAATTTAAACAGGTAGGCTTAGTGTAATAGTCTGTGTTTTCTGATCAGAAATAAGATGAGGCTTAGTAAATGAAGTAGTTGTTCTGTATCACCATCTTTTGGTTCAGAAGAGCAAAATAAATAAATACCCATTTATGGAAAGAACCCTTTTTTATGGAACATCCAAACACTGTATGCTATAATACATACAGTCTGATATAACACTGTAAAACAAACCAGTAGCAAATAAATAACAAATAACATTTCCCTGCTTCTATAAATTACATTTCCCTGCTTTTATAATTACAAGTATGGTTTAAAAATATTTGAATGCTCCTAAGGCAACCCGTTTTCCATTTTATTGATCCTATGTCACAATTTGTACATTAAATCCGAGTCTAATTTCACCCATAAGCACATGTAAGCACATGAAGATAAAAATGAGAGAAATGTGGTTAAAAAAGATTTAAAATGGCCCTGTGCACGTGGCATGTGGACTGTTCGGTCTCTTTTTCAATTCTCTTTCTTACTTTCTACAAGCTACACTGCAAAACATTTACTGTAAAATTTATAGGAATTTACTGGCAGCAATAAAATTTCTTGAAACTAGAATTTCAGTGTTTTACTACATCAAGGCATAAAAATTACTAGCATATAAAGTTAAGCACAAACAGATGCTAACATAAGGAGCACAAAACCAATTTGAATTTGTAGATGTCGGCACAAGAAGATTTTTTTTATTACCATTCTCACCCCTACTAAAAATTATACATATACAAATCTTCTTATAATCTGTGTATGACCTGGACTTGTGATAAAGCCAGTGTGACACAATAGCACTTTTTATATTTCACCTGTGTTTCAACCTTTCACAGAAGAGTAAACAAGGATAGACATCTTAAAAACAGTCAAATGAAAAAAAAAAAACCTTTAAATAAAGAGTGGACTTTAAATACAAAAGAATAAACTGTAAACTTTACATAAAAAGTCAACTTTAAATGAAAGTAAACTTTAAATAAAATTAATCAACTATAAAAAAGAATCCAAATTTAAATAAAAGAGTCAAATTTAAATACAATAAAGTCTATTTTATAAAGGGAAGCTTTAAAAATTGAAGTGAATTTAAAAAAATAAGTTAACTTAAAAAAAGGCCAACTTCAAATCAAAGCAAACTGAAGAGGTCAACATTAACCAGCATGAAAAAACTTTAAATAAAAGAAGCACATAAAAAAAGAAATCCAAATGTAGTCCATCATTGTTCCTGCCATGTAGAAAAGCTACAACATTGATTGTAAAGTAAAAGAAAATATGAATAATGCTCAAGATTTATATGTGCAGGTTGGAAAGGTAATTGTTTTAATAACATTCATATGTATCTTCTTTATTCTGCTAAATATTGGAAAAAAAACAGCTTCAGCAGATTTCAGAAAATGGTCAGAATTACAATATAACTCCTTGTCTGGATAGAGTTTTATTTTCTCTTAAAATGTAAGCAGCTCTGCAATAATAAACAGCCTCCTAAATGCTCAGATTAACCCTGACACTACTCTGTGACTGAACACACAGACAGACATCACAATAGTTTACAGTGTAGAAAAATCACCGGTGTAATAAATCAGCACCCAGTCATGACGTATCTCTGCTTAGGAGCGAATGTGAAAATGCGAGTTTTACCTGATGCAGTAAAAAAAAAAAGAAACAGAACCCAAATTTACAAATTTAAAAAAAACGAATTTACCCTAAACAACACTTTAACTTTCTTATATAAATATCAGGGAGTCTTTGTGGCTCTTATCTTCATGTTTTTTTCAGAGTCACTGTTTCCTGCTTAACTTTAAATAAAGTCCATTTAAAAAGGGGGGGGGGGGGGTCACTTTTATATAAAAAAGAGTCAGCGTAGACTAAATTTTAAATAAAAAACATGAATTTATGTAAAAAGAGTCACATTGAAGTAAGGAGAGTCAGGTTAGACTCAATTTTAAAAGAGTTAATTTTGCACTTCCTGGGAGTGGAGTATAAAAGTGAAGAGGAAAAGAAGGTGGGTTCTCCGTTCTTTGTTATGCTGAATGTTTTTAGTGGTTGTGCTGAACCTCAGCTTGTGTAGTTGCTGATATTGGTGTGATTAGGGTCTGTTAGAGAGAGTTGTTGAATGCTGAATGTTGGATTGATTGTCACTGCTATTGGAATGGGGTAAGTACCATTTTCATTATCACTGCTCCTCGTGGTGTTGGGTTAATACGGGAGTTTGGGAACCATATTGTAATTTATTCCTTTGCTGTTGTTGTTTATTACTTTGGCCTTGTTCAACCATGGAGAAATGGCTTCCTGTTTGTGGGATGTGGTGTCTGTTTCTGTTTCTGTGTCTGTGGTCTTGATTGCACACAAAACATTACACTAGCATTTAGTAGAATTTTGCTTTAAATAAATAAACTTTAAATAAAATTTGTCTACTTTAAATACAGTCAGCTTTTTTATATATAAAGTGTGTCAAAAAAGAAATCAGGAGGATCTGGCCATTTCTATCCAGAGGTGCGCTTGTCATTTTGTGACTGGACTAACGCAGCTCTTCTGGCAGGTCTGCCCCCGTGTGCCATCCGACACCTGCAACTAATTTCAATTTCAATTTCAATTTCAATTTTTATTTGTATAGCGCTTTTTACAATGTCATTGTCTCAAAGCAGCTTTACACAAACAAAAGTAAGATGAAGTGTGAGAGTGTGTGTCTGATGAGCAAGCCGAGGCGACGGCGGCAAGGAAAAACTCCCTGAGATGGAGATAGGAAGAAACCTTGAGAGGAACCAATGAACTAATGAAGCTGAGTCACTGGCTGTCCTCCAAGAAAGACTTAAAAGCTACCTCTTCAGTAAACACTTGAATTAGCACTTTGTTTATCCAAATTCGCTTCTCATACTAACTAATCTCACCAACAGGGTTTTAAACAGATTGTACTCTTGGTCCCAGACCTAGTGAGCTAGCATGAGGATGTGTTTTTGTTAAAGACTACAAAGCACTTTCCTTCTCTGAATGAGTATGTCTGGTAAATGCTTTAAATGTAGATGTATCAATTTATGAAAAATTAGTCTGTAACTTCTTAGTGCAAGGGATGCAAGAAATCACAGGTCAGTCTTGAGCCACAAACATTTTAACACCCAAGTTTAAACTTGCTTTACTCAAATACATATTTAATAATTGTCGGGGTATGTCAAAACATTAAGCTATATTTGTAATAGTTACGCATTTTTCAGAGTCCCTTGATATTATTTCTGTATTTCCAGTATATTAAAGCCCCTTTTGTTTTAACTGGAAAACAATTGCAAAACTGGGAAGCAATAAACAGTATCATTTTGTTTTATAGAATGGAGAGAAATTCTTTATAGGCTTGATCCTGCAGTGTGATACTAAAGCGAGCTATATATTCTTTCCCATAGTGTGCATATCAATGTGACACATGGATGTTGTCCAAGCTGAGAAGCATGATCGGTACAGGCCATATGTGTTTTCCTGTTTTGCATGCTTTATTATTTCTTAGATAATTTTAACACCAGATCACTGACCATCTTCAGCTGATAAGTGCAGTAATGCATCATCCAGGAGTGATATCTGATAAGAGTTGTAAGTCATTGAGTACACGTGGGTGGTGAACTGCTGATCTGCGTCATTAAGCTTGTTTCCTCACCTCAGGATTAAGAGTTCAAAAAAGTTCATTTAAACTGTCAGTTTTTGAATATTTTTGTTAAATTTCAAGAAATGGGTTCAAGTTCCATCAGAAATCCAGGTAAGAAAGAGGTCTAAGTGAACTATTTGTGACTTTTATCAGGAATAAAATCTAATGCTCATCTTAGATGATACGAACATTGTCTAATATCAACTGAAAGACATTTTTTTTCCTAATGTAACTGCCAGTATTGAGTAAATCACATTAAAAAAAGAACTCCATATGTTTAAAAATGTTTGGTATGCAGAAAATAAAAAACATTATGGTTGTGACAGTAGTTTAATATTAGGAGACTATGAAGATTTGGAGTTCTAGACTGCCTCCTTGTGGTTAAATTGTGAATGATTTTAAAATGTAAAAGTTAAAGAAGAGCACCTTGCAACAGAGTCACATGCATAACTTGACTATAAGCAGAGAACACCAAAAAAAAACCCTCATGTATAGACAAATGTAAAATGTCAAAAATAAATTTAGAAATGAAATTAGAAAGCAAGCTGGGCTAGTTAGTAACCTGAGTAGGACTGGGAAGAGCATTGTAATGGTTAATGTGAACATCATGTGACCCCCTGGCCACTGGTTGACTTTTTTTTTTTTTTTTTTTGGAAGTGTGAAAGCAGCCTTTCTTAGGCTAATATCTGCAATATAGAGCAAAATCATAACTGTCTGTCTGCCGAATATTTCTCCATAAAGGTAGCACGTATTCCAATAGAACTCTGCAGATCTTTTTCGTAGTTTTTTGTAACCACCTACCGCTTGTCTACCATGAAATGCCTCAGTGTTCTCAATTTAATTCAAATGCAAATTTTATTTGTATAGCACATATAGCACTGCTCGTGGCAACCGCAGCCCCGAAGCTACCACGGCAATCGCAGTCCCAAGCCATCATAGTACACCTCCCCATATGAACTGTAGTCCAAAGCCATCTCCACGGCCCCCACGCGACGCCATCCCCAGCAATCCCAATGATCTTCAGGCCGTCCATGTAGGGCCACCCCCAGCAGCAGCGCATGATCTCCAACCAATGAGAACTCCACTCAGAGGTATGGCATCAGGATGGATCCAGCAGGTCAGGATCACTGGTATCTCGGTGGGCTCTCACCTAAGTTCCAAAGACGCTCTACAAACATTCCCTGATTCCCCATGGACCACAATCCATGTATAGTGGTTCCTTTGGCCTCTACCTCCTGCCACAGTGGTTACTGATTACTGGGAACTGGTAACACTTAACTGAGCAAGAAGAAATTAGCACTACTATACTTGGGATTCTTTATCTAAATTTGTGTCTAACCATTGCAAAATATGCTTCTGACTGCTACAGAAGGATAACCTTTAATATATCTTAGTAATCCCTGCCCACAATTCACACCTTAAGGGACACTGAAACTACTCTTGATTAGCCACCTGAAAGAACTAATTAGAATAGACCAACAGACACTTCCAAGCAACGCTACAGAATCAACAATAATATATTATACAATAAGTCTACTGGCAAGAATCTAGATTCAACCGAGTCAAGGAGATAGTACACAAATTGGGCAGTGTTTATGGTGTGAGTTTGCCTACCAGTTTTACTGAGATTCACCTGGTTGTAGCTACTGTTTTCTCCCAAAATTCTGAGGTAGTCTCCACTGTGCAGGAGCAAATTAAGGTAGTGGATTTGTCTGGTCTGTCAGGGGAAGAAAAAGGTCGAGTAAGGACTTTGTTCTACAAGTTCCAGTCAGTGTTCTCTGCTTATGAGGGAGTTTTGGGGTGGACTAACGTAATTTCTGTTATTAAAAAGCATTATTATAAAGATTGGCAAGTCTAAAACAACTTAAAGCAGAGCTTCACACATACTTTATTTACATGATACTGTAATATCTGTATAGGAAGTTCGGAGTGATGTGATTAATTCACAGTTCTGTAGGTGTATTGTGTAATCTGGTGATTTTGGTACATATGCTCACAACTTCTCATTTTTACAGAGGAAGAGAAAGTGTGATACAAGTGACTCCTGTCATTGTTCTGATTGCTACAGTGTGACTGATTATTCAGTCCATTTCATAAGATTCATTATAATAATAATAATAATAATGTACATAGCAGTTTCCATTCGTGTCCAAAATCTCAGCACGCCTTACATAAAAATTAAAAAATAAAAAACAAATAAAACAATGCACAGTCATAAAGAGTATGTATAAAGAAAAAAGTATATATAGATACATATAGAAAAAATATCTAAGACATATAGATAAAATATTTCAAGATTAAAAAATCACAGCAGAAATTGTAGATGTATTAATTAATAAATAACATTAATAAAACATTTACAAGTAATTACTAGTTACGAATTGATCATCATGCAAGTGTGCTAGTTGGGTTTTTGGAAGATTATTATTATTATTATTATTATTATTATTATTATTATTATTATACTTCTGTAAATGATTTAACATATTTTAATTCTTTTAAAGCCAACAGTTTTCCATTTAATACATATTACATTTATAATACATTTTTATGTATATTGTTTATAATCTGCTGAAGTCCAACACAATACAATACAAAAACCATATGAACATAAGCAGCAACGCTTATCAACACAACAGTAAATTAGATCATGTAAAGAAAATGTTTACAGTGCTTATAATTTTCACTAATCTGAATGAATTCATTCTGATTGCAGATTGTAATTAAAACTAACTGTTTATATAGATCAGAAGTTTTTATGGAGCCTGTGTTTGTGTATGTTACATGTAATCTCATCCAGGGTTATGATTAGTTTGTATGATTAGTTTGATTAGTTTGTATGTTTAAAATTTGATTAGTTTGTATGTTTAAAATCCTGTGTCTTTTTCCTTTGTGATGTATATGCTCAGTTTTCCCTCAGCACCTGATGATACCAAGCCCGTTTTCTGTGTCTGTTTGCTTGGTTTGACCTTCCTGCATTTGTGCACCTTTGTTATTAGGCCCTGCCTAGTTTTGTCTTGTTTGTATATCGCTCAACCTTAGCCTGCTTACTGATTCTGATTTTGCCTGCCATTTTGGATTTGTCTGCCGGCTTCTCTTTAATAAACGCTTTTTATTGCACTTGCATCCGTCTCCACTCTCCAAACGTGACAGAATACTTCGCCGTCAACATGGATGCAGCGAGAAAGCGAGAGGGATGTAATGTTGAGATCAACATGCAGGAGAACCAGAGGTTGAGGTTCTTGTTCTCCCGATTCACTGCCTGAGCCCACCAGTGGGTGGAGCTTCTGGTTACCACAGGAACCATGGGCCTAGGAAGAGTGGCAGGATTCATAGCTCTCCTGAGAGTGTTTCATGGGAAGGCCATCCACGACCTGCTCAAACTAGAGGCTGACAACATAGCCTCCCAAGTCCTGCTCCTGCCTAAGGCCAAGAATGCAGCTACCCAAGTCCAGTTCCTGTCTGTATCCAATGGCATGGCCTCCCAAATTCTGCTCCTGCTGGAGGCTGACGGCACAGGCTCCCATGTCCTACTCACACCTGAAGCCGATGAAGTAGCCTTCCAAGTCCAGCTGCTGCATGAGGCTGATGGCACGGCCTCCCAAGTTCTGCTCTTGCTAGAGATTGACGGTGCGGCCTGCCAAATCCTGCTTCTGCTAGAGGCTGATGGCATGGCCTCCCATGACCTACACACACCTGAGGCCAATGAGGTGGCCTTCCAAGTCCAGCTCCTGCATGACGCTGACGACGAGGCTTCCCATTTCCAGTTAAAGCCTGAAGCTGACGACATGGCCTCCCATATCCAGTTCAAGCCAGAGGCTGATGATGCAGCCCCCCCATGTACTGCTCAAGCCTGAGGCCTTTGATGCGGTCTCCCATGTTATACGCCAGCCTGAGGCCGAAGGTACAGCCTCCCAAGATTTGCTCACATCGGATACTGAAGGCGTAACATCTCAAGTCTTGTTCCTGCCTCATGAGACAGACGAGCCTGTCCCTGCTGTGCCAGCTGACCCCTTCTCGGCCCTGCAGCCAGACCCTGGCAACCCTATCACCGATTCACTACCTGCTTTACCCCAAGATGCCCCATGTATGCTCACTGGCCCCTCTGAAAAAAGTCAACGTGACGGACAATGCCTGACTCAGGACTCAGTTCTGCTTGGATATTTTACCCAGAGGGGCCGGACGAGCAGGGGAATACTTGCAGACACTTTGGGAGGAGCAACCAAAATCTAGTGGAAAACCTTCCCAGAAGAGTGGAGCTTATTATAACAGCAAAGCATGGACAAAATCTGGAATGGGATGTTCAACAAGCACATATGAGTGTAACAGTCAGGTGTCCACAATACTTTTGACCATATAGTGTTCCGTTTGCCCTTTGATTAGTTTGTATATTTAAAATCCTGGGTGTCTTTTTCCTGTGTGAAGTATATGCTCAGTTGTGCCTCAGCACTTGATGATACCAAGCCTGTTTTCTGTGTCTGTTTACCTGGTTTGACCTGGTTTGCGTGCACCTTTTGTTATTAGTCCTTACCTAGTTTTTTCCTGTTTGTAGATCGCCTGACCTTAGCCTGCTTACTGTTTCTGATTCTGCCTGCAGATTTGAATTTGTCTGCCTGCCTGTCTTCAATAAACACTTTTTACTGCACTTGCCTGTGTCTCCACTCGCAGAACGTGACAGTGTGAGCATTGTGTGAGCATTGTGTGAGCATTGTGTGAGCATTGTGTCAGCTCTGGCCAGAGATGTCTTTCTAAAAATGTCACGTGGGAAAGCAGCCACATGTACATTAAACAAATCAGTAATATTTAGAACAGAACGATTCATTTCTCTTTGCTGTATAAATGCTCTCTAATGTCCTTTACTGTAACTGTCTTCTTTGCTCTGTCCTCTGTCCTGCTGTTACTCTCTCTTGAGCTCTGTCTTCACACTGTACACAAACACACAGGAGATGTTAGTGAAACTGACAGAACCATACAGTCTTACATAATACAACATTTTAAATCCTAAAAACCCTTTAAATCCTAGCAAAATTGATGCTTTTGGTTAGTTTGTTATTGAATTTGAGTTGCCTATGAGCCTTTGACTCAGAGCACAGTACATAGATTACTTACTGTTTGGAACCTCTATCGGATTACTCCATCGTCTTCCTGGTTTTCCTTTAAAAAGAAAATGAATCACATAAAAACCACTGGATTAGTGGATTTGTGTATACAGCATTGATATATGTAACTATCTTCACAACAAACCTGTAGGTGTTCACAGGAGAGAGACTGATTGTGTTTAATATGAATAAAACTATCATTAACACACTCATGTTACTCTTAACCTTCTTTTCTTTAACCTTCTTTCAGTGTTTATGAATTTAAAATTGTAAGACTTTTTAAAAACATGCTGCACATTAAATAGTAACATTTATATTTTATTATTGATGACATTAACATTTAATAGTAGCATTAATAGTTTTATCATTAATACCATTAAAATTAAATAGTATCATTAATGGTAACTGGGGACATTTAAAGAGTTGTTTTTTTTTATTTAGTAATGAAAGGAAATGCAGTGATTTCTATAGTCAGAAACATCTTCAGGACAGAGGAGTTTATGCTTTGTGGTTTCTCTATCACAAGTTTTTATCTTATTAACGTTAAGAAAGAGGAAAAAGAGAGGCTGGAGAGGGAACCACTGTTTATAGCTGCTATAACGTATAGTGAGAACAGGAACTAACTTGTTTCATGGATGTTCCACACCATTAAATGTTACTATAAATGAATAAAATTTATTTTTAAAAAAAACATTGTAATTTTTGGCAAACAGCATGATTCTACATGTCTGTTTCTTAAGGAGGGTTGAATCTGTTACGTAATGATTATGTTCATGGTGGTGGTGATAAACGTAGCTTTTTTAGCCACTGATCTCCGATAAAGTTCCTGAATTCTGAACACAGATTACTTATTCTGGATGTGAAGAGGTGTATTGACTTACTGCAGCGAAGGTCACTTGGATCACTTGATTTTCTTTTTCTTGTTTCTGTGACTACAAAAAAAAATCTTATCCATCTAAGTGTGTTTACATATGAGAGTGTTTTCATCAGAAATACGTTACCAAAATGTTACCTTCCAATTAAGTTAAAATATTACTTAATACTTATACTTAAAAGAGAGAGATTAGACATGATCAATAAATAAAGAGAGAAATGAATGACTTACCAGGTGTGAGTTCTTCATCACTTGGTTTTCCCCATGAAAACAGTTTACATGTTGAAG
>CM074916.1:30760091-30781055 GCA_037576815.1 Pangasius larnaudii
TGAGAGTTTTGATTAAAGGCTCCCTGGCAGTCCTGAGATTTGAACTCACAACCTTCTGAAGTAGAGTTCGAGCAGAACACTTGTTCTTATTTCTTTAGCTTCAGTGACAAGTCTCTCGAAGAATGCTAGGTTTGATGTGGTGACCTTGAGCTCATCTCCTGCAGTGATCGCTTCCTCTCTATCCACTTCCTGTCTGAGGGGTGTGTGTTATATAGAGAGAGAGAGCTTCCTGCTCTCAAATTCTTATAGATCCTCAAAGCATGAGATCAGCCGCTATTGCGGGTCTTCTGTCCTGAGCTGAGACTAGCGTGTGAGTGTGTGAGGATTTTAGTGTTTGTGGTTGAGATTACTCGGGGTGTGTTAGGGGGTACTGGTTGAGATGAGTGCCAGATTTGTCCCTTTTAACCTAGCTGGTGTTAAATCTCTTGAAGCTTGCTATATGTAAAGTGAAAATTCCCATTCAGCATCCCTTTTTTTTTTTGTACAGCAGGTGAACAACCATTGAGTCTCTCACTTGGTAACCATGGCAATGCTTAGCATAGCTAGTAATTAAAATATTTCATCTTAAATAATTAAAAATTCTTTGAGCAATGAATATCTGAGCACATTTCACTAAATATAAACACATCAGCGTTAAAGAAGTTCCTGCAGCTCCAACTGATCACTAAAGCAAAAATAAAAAATAATAGCACTCAGTCATGCTAGCTTGCTATGTTACATCATCAAGATTTGAGGAGGAAATTCACATGCTCATATGCTCATTATATGCTCATTTTATGCTTCTGTGTCAAGCTGGAAAAAGCCAACGTAGATGATAGTATCATGCTTCAACTGTAAAAACTGAGAAGTGGAGGTAGGAAACAATTCTGACTTTCCTTTCCAACTAGCTAGCACGCTAACTCACCGGTTTTGGAGTGATTTCTAGCTAGCTTGCTAATTATGTAAAGTCATGTAGCGAACACAGAATATATCAAATATCACTTGAAACAGTTCCAACCATTATGAAAAGGTAACTGTGTCAGACTGGAGCAATGCATTGTGGGTAGGTTGTACAATGACGTCGACTCATGATGAAGTAATAGAACAGTCTTTGAGATATCTGAGGTTATGATGAAGCACGGTTATTTTTTTGAGCAGTGTGTGTACTCACTGGCCAGCTGAAACAGGGCAGCGATGGCCTCCTCCCACCAAGGAGAATCCTGGGTAATGCAGTTTATCTTCAGAATCCCCAGCAGGAAGATGAGCTGACCCACGGTGAGAGCCACCGTCGCCATCAGGTTACACGCTCGCATCATGTCGAACTGAACTGAGACCAGAAACAGAGAGCATTAAATACAAACAAGGTGTGGAAAGCAAATTAGATTCCTACGATATACAACTGAGTGGAGTTTATTATTTACATAAGAACTGATTAAACGCTGTGTGCTGCTTTTAAATGTTAGATAAATACCAAGTGACGGGGGGGAGGGGGGGTGATGATGTGTATTACAGTTTCCACCCTGAAGTTGATTATTTTCCTATAACTGCACATCCCCAAGTGTTTTATTCCACTTATACCACAGCAGTTTAGCAACAATTACATCTTTTTATTTATTAGTGAATGATGCATCATTCTCTTTATCTTTTTATAGGTACATTCAATGTTATGGAACATCCTCGTAACAAGTTAGTTCCTGTTCTCAAAGCTAATAGCTCGCATAGCAGCTATAAACAGTCGTTCCCTCACCGGCCTCTCCTTATTCTCTTTCTTGAAGTAAATAAGACAAAATAAACACAACTTGTCATGTTACTGAAAAACCGCAAAGTGTAAACTTAAAGTTACAGCTTTACCTCTGACTGTTTCAAAGTGCTGACACTGGAGACTCCTTCCATAAATGTTATATAAACATCTCCTGACAGAAAACTTCGCCACATCAACAATCCGTTTATGTGGAGCATCTGCTGTACAAGTCCCTGTGAATGAGCTGTTGCTATAGAAACGATAACGTAGTAGAATGAGCACATTAATATAAACCTGTGATTTGTAGCTGCACTATTGTTAACATACTAGATAATTTTGACTATATTCAAGATATTTTCACTTGCTAAGATGCCAGTGTTTGCAGTGCGAAAAAGTATTGTATTTTGCACAAATGGAATGCTGCAACTAAATAAATTAAAACTCATGATCAGAAATAGTCTAATAGATTCGGCATAATGAGATCAGACTTCTAGCCATTAAAATATTTCAGGATTTTGAGCAGGTCTTATTTTCATGTGAGGATCAAATTTCCTCATAATAATGCAGAAGGGTTTGGAAATTATGGGGACATTCATCTGGTCCTCACAAAGTGATTTACTTATTTGCAAAAAAGGTGAAGAATTGAGTTGTGGCATTTGGTGTGTGTGTGTGTGTGTGTGTGTGTGTGTGTGTGTGTGTGTGTGTGTGTGTGTGTGTGTGTCCATGCATGTGTAAAGGATCTGAGTCACAGGATCCTGCGGTGTCCTGAGTCATGTGTGTGTAGGTGTGTGTGTGTGTGAGTGTGTGTGTGAGCGGATCCCAAGACAGATGTGACCTCCCACACACAGCTGTACCATGTGAGCATCACTTCCTGTCACCCACAATCCTTTGCTCTATCCTTCCTCTTCCCGTGTCTAAATTTGGATGGACACATGGATGTACCAGGAGTGTGTCCTCCATCTTTACACCAGACCTCTGAGTCAACACACTCCTGAGTGTACACACACACACACACACACACACACACACACACACACACACTCCTGTGTCACTGCTTCTACAGTGATGCAGTAGCGGTGTAGACTTCTGGCCGATGGTGTGTGCTATCGGGTGACTGAAGTAAGCAGTGTGTTTGGTTCATCATTAGCATGCTCCTGAGATAAAGACTGTCCCTCTGAGCACCTAATGAAACATTACACCACAGTGCTGTTGAATTCTGGATTGTGATTGGTCACAAGGTGTTGAATAGTTTTCTAATCAACAGCAGCTCTGACAGTAGTGGAGCTGCAAGCACAGGTTTATATTAATGCACTCGTTCTAATACGTTATCGTTTCTATAGCAACAACTCATTCTACAGCAGACGCTCCACATAAACTGATTGTTGATGTGGTGAAGTTTTCTGTAAAGAGATGTTTCTTTAAGATCTATGGAAGGAGTCTCCAGTGTCAAAGCTTTGTAACAGTCAGAGGTAAAAAGCTGTAACTTTAAGTTTTCCGACATCTTCAGGACTTCATCTTTGTTGGGAAGTTACGGTGGAAAAAGAGGTATAACACACATGGGGACGTGCTGTTATAAGAAAATAATCAACTTCTTGGTGAAACCATTAATTCTGCTTCATCACACCACCCTGTCACTCAGTGTTTTTCTGTAACACACAGTGTATCACGTACATAGAGGAGAGTGGAAATGAAGGTTGTTAGCTGTGTAGCATCTGAATGAATTAAATGACGTCACAAACATTGCAGAAAATCAGTCAGGAGATTCAGACAGATTTCATTTCCAATGCAGCTTATATTTTTCTTCTTACACTTCTATATTTGTGAGGAATATAGAAATAGTCGTTACTGGAGCAGTTAAGAATCAGTATATCCATTCTTTAAAATACTGTGACTGCATTGTTTAGTTTAAGAAGTTTCATAGTGTAAAAAATAAAAAGCTGAGCACTGAATTAATAATTTATATTATAATGTTAAACCGTGTAAATGTAAAACCGTGTGATGATGTGAATGAGCTTGTGAGCTGTAGTGAAGTAGGACATTCACCTATATTCATCAGGTCTTTCGAAAAAAATTAATGCACTAAAATAAGGATCTCTTTATAACTCCTGTTTCATATTTGCAAACATATTTGGCAGCCGATTATATATACCTACTTTTTGCTCTAAATATGTGACATATCTTGTGTTGTATGTTACGTCATATTACACTTGACAGCAGTGGAAAAACAGCACTATTTCCTTCTTCAGTCCGCATTTTCTATCCCTGACTTTGTTGAGGTTTAAAGGCGAGTGTTTGTGTTTAAAGGCGATTGTCTAGTTGCTTTTGTAAAACCACCGTCTTGGACACTTCTGCTCAGCAAAAATGTTGCAACCTCAGAGGTCCAAATTTATTGTGGATTTACCAGCGTAACCCGACTCTGAATACGAGGAACTTTCTTGCGTATATATTTATTAAACCTTTGGATTCAACTCGGTCCTAAACGCATGCCTCTGGAGGGAGGCCTGGTTCCCTACTGATGACAGGTGCTCAGAAAACCTCTGTTTATTGTGTTAACACTAATGTACATATCACAATTTATTTTATTTAATATAGTGTAAGAAACAGTGTAACTATAGTGCATTGACTGGAGAATAAAGAGTACTGACACTGTGCTAAAGTCAGTACACACACACTGCTTTGGATTTTTAGTTATTAAAGAACGCTTTCTAGTTACTTCTAGTTATGGAAGAACATCATCATGTGTGAGTTAAAGGGAAAATTTAGTCAAAAATAAAATATACACATTGTTCTCAAATGTATAAAATAAAGCAATCTTTTGTGTGTGAAACAATGCTGATGTGCAGTGACACCACACTCTGTGCTGAGGAAGAAAGTGATTCAGGATGGAGCTCCAGCTCTTTTTAATCACTGTGACTTTGGGATGTTGCACATTTAGTACACCTTGCTAAACTGGAGGTTATATGCTTCCATTATTTGTTAGCAACATTAGCATCGTAGCTCCAAGGCTTTAAAAAAGCTTAAAAACAAAAGCAAACTTCAGACTCTCAGCTGTTCGACTACATTAGCGGGAAAGAAATGCTTTTGGAATGTTGAACTGTCACAGGGTTTAGTTAATACTGTTAATGCACACACACACACCACACACTCACGTTTGACGGTGTTGCGTGACTCCTGGTATCCTGCGAGGTCGGCTCCCCAGCCGAGGGTCTGGCACGGTGCGGTGGTGGCGAGACTGTGTGGCGGCGTGTGTGTATCTGTATCATGTGTACACACCTTCCAGAGTCCCACGCTGCGCTTGCGGCCGTCCTCCAGCGCCTGCAGCGCCCAGCCCGAGCCCAGTGCCGCCACCACGTTCAGCACTAGTGACACCAGCGCCACGGCAACGGCCACCAGCACCAGCCTGCCCGCGGCCATGCGCTCCAACGCACACACACACACACACACACACACACACGTGCGCGAAGTAGAAACGGAGACTCGTACGCTGTAAAAGAGCTCAGCTAGAGAACATCTCCGCTCATTATGATTAGAGTGTGTGTCTGTGATTCGGGCTGGTTTCGAAGTTTCGGGAATCCTCAGCCTTCCTCCTCGCTCTCCGGGACTTCACACACACTCACGCTCGTCCCGACCAGCTCCACGGCCATCACACACACAAATACACAAGCACACACTTCTGTCTCCAGTTTAAAACCTCCACTCCCAGATTCTCTTTAACTCCATTTATGCACAACTATTGATTGCTTTCCGTGATCAGATCTCTCTCGCTCTCTCTCTCGCTCTCTCCGTGTTCGGTTCTCTCTATCCGTGTTCAGATCTCTCTCTCTCTCTCTCTCTCTCTCTCTCTCTCTTTCTCCGTGTTCAAGTCTCTCTCTCTGTGTTCAGATATCTCTCTCTTTCTCCATGTTCAGTTCTCTGTCTCTGATTTTATATCTCTCTTTGTTTGTTAAAATCTCTCTCCGTGCTCAGATCTTTCTCTCCTTGCTCAGATCTTTCTCTCTGTGTTCACATCTCTCTCTCCGTGCTTGTACAGCTGTGTGTTGGGGCTTGCCGGAGGGGTTGGGGGCGTTTTTTCTTTTCCTCTCTGTTTCCCAGAGAGACCGGACAGTCTCTCTCTCTCTCTCTCTCTCTCTCTCTCTCTCTCTCTTTCCTGTTCTGTCACTTGAAATATGAATGTACCTCAGTTTATCTGTCACCAAGTCTCTCTCTCTTCTCTCTCTCTCTCTCTCTCTCTCTCTCTCTCTCTGTCTCTGTGACAAACATGTTAACATGTTAACATCCAGCAACAGGATGCGTTTCCTGAGAGGAAAACAGACAGTAAAGAATGCAACGCCCCTTCTCTCTGTCTCTGGCTGTCTGTCTTGAGTTGGTGTTCAGTACAGTATGTTGTAGTTGGACACTTTTAACCCCTAAATATTCTGCACACTTTTCTTCCTGCTCCAGCTCAGGGCCCCCAAAGATTCTGGGAATTTCCTGTTGCCTAACTTTAATAAACATCCCACATCTGTATCTACTAAAGAGGAGTGTGTGTGTGTGTGTGTGTGTGTGAGAGAGAGAGAGAGAGAGAGAGAGAGAGAGAGAGCTGAACAGAGCAGGGGGGATTTGGGGATAAATAAAGACCAGATGGGTGTGGAATTTGGGGTCAGAGAAAGTATTAGTGATATGCGAAGCGAGAGAGATAAATGGGGGCAGTGAGGAGATTCAGCACAATCCGGACAGCTTGAATGTGACGTAACTCAAAGAATAACACTGTCTAGGCTCAAAAACTCTCCAAATATTTGACAGTGTGGCCATGTCCAAATTAGATTAGTAGTAAATTAGTCGTAGTGTAAGAAAGAAATGGTCACATCATGTTTTTGGCTCATGGGGAGTCATGGGAAATATGGATTGGGTTTGTGGAGACTAGTGAAAATTTAGGTTGTATATTTTACAGTGAATGAATGTACTAGGTACACCATATGGCTGTATCTGGTTCTTCCCCAAACTGTTTCCAGAAGCAGTGAAGCACACAATTGTATAGAATGTCTATGTGAGCTGTAGCATTTCAATTTCCCTTTACTGGAAAGCCTTCCCAGAGGAGTGGCAGTGGTGGGCTTAGTGGTTAAGACATTAGACTACTGATCGGAAGGTCGTGAGTTTAAATCCCAACACTGCCAATCTGCCTCCACTGAGCTTTTGAGCAGCTGCTTATTTGTATAAATGAGATTAATGTAATTCGCTCTGGATAAGGGCATCTGCCAAATGCCGCAAATGAGTGGAGCTTATTATAACAGCAAAGGGGGAATAAATCTGGAATGAGCTGTTCAACAAACACGTATGGGTGTGTTGGTCAGGTGTCCACAAACATTTGACTGTATAGTGTATGAGCGGACATTTTGTTCCACATTAAGCAGCCGTTTCTGAGCCAAACCAAATTATTATAAAAAAGAGCACCATTGGAATAAGAGAGCATGAGGATTTTGGGCTGCAGCAGGGGATCATCGTGAGACAGGGATTGGTGTACAGTTGCTACTAAGAAGAATGCATGAATCCACCTGGATTGCATAAAAGGCATCTCCAAAAACCTAGGCTTCCACAATTTCCCTCTGTCCCACCTGGCAAACCCAAACAGTATCCTTCTACAGCTTGGTTTTCTTTGTTTATTTTCTTTTTTCATTGTGCTGCTAATTTGATAGACAAATGAACAACAAATTCCAAATGATACTCATCAATGCTAGAAAAGTATTAATTCCTTATCGATTCCTGCAGCATCTTCCTGAAGCTCCGCATAAACACCCACAGCTTGCTTAAAAGTGGAATTAAGTCCAGTGTCTTCAGTGCAGGTTCACGCCTTTGGTTTATCAAATGATACTTGACAGTCCAAACTATAAGGGTATGTGGCTGTCTTTCATAAAAAGCTGATCAAAGACTCAGCAGCTTCTGCAATGGAGAAAGTCTGTGGTAAAATATGCACATTCCTAGAACTCAGTTCAGTTATTGTTGGGTTTTTGGGAAAGCAAAAAAAGTAGTTCTCAGAGGCATTTACTTTTTTCTCCCAAGCCAAAGCTAGAGGTTAAGCTTGTGAGACACTGAATAAAAGCAAGCAGCTGTTTAGGATGAGATGAGATACGAGTATGAATCACATATTTAATGTAATTATATTAAAATCTTTGTGAAACAAATCATTCAAAGTAGGTAATATTGATGTTAAGCCACTTTGTAATATTTTTAACACATTTATTTTCCTATTTTCCTGCACAGTGCTTGTCATGGGTTACATTCTTGTGGATGGTTCTCCCCAAAATTTATGCTCCTCAACTAACGCACTGTTTAGTCCATGTTGCATGGTTTAAACTTGCTCCTTATGACACCCTCTTGTAAAGTTCTTCAGTTGGTCTTGAATAAGGATGAATAAAAAGGGCTTCCAAGTAATATATCACAAAAATGTCACACAATCATGGGCTACATCCCAAACCACTATACTACTGGTCATATATTACTTTGCAAAATAGTACACCAACATAAATAATGCTATTTATTAAATCATCTTAGCAAGATAGCTAAGGGATTAGGAACCACAACAATGATTTCAACATGACATGTGGCTACTCAGCAACCTTATAAAAAGTGTTTTTTTTTTTTATGTGTGTGTGTGTGTGTGTGTGTGTTTCAGCGAGGCTGTGTGGGAGAACATGGCTCGGATGTGTGTTAAGACCCGGCGCCTGGACGTGGCACGTGTGTGTCTGGGCAACATGAGTAACGCCCGAGCAGCTCGAGCTCTCAGAGAGGCGGAGAAAGAGCCGGAGTTGGAGGCACGAGTCGCAATGCTCGCTACACAACTCGGCATGCTGGTGAGATGCACAAACACACACAAATACACAACCACAACGACTATAAATATTCACTGAATCACCACTTTATCAGCCAGATTAATCAGGTCCAACTTCTTCATACCAGATACTGCACTTATACACTATTACATACTCCTACTCTTTTGGTCAGTGTTCAGTTGGAGACTAAAACTCATCTTGTTCCTCACACAGTGGTGTGTTCATCGTCCCGAAAGATTAGAACTTCCTTTCACTGTTTAATCTCACCTGGATACTGCAGATAAATAGCTAAGAGATGCTGGTGTAATCATAAAGACTGTCCTGTTGCTCATCCAAGGACTCTTATTCAAAAAAAGAGAAGTTTTCTTCACTAGGGATCTAAATCCTCATCTGGAGTTCTGTAAAGCTGCTTTTTGACAATATAGGTTGTTAAAAGTGCTATATAAATAAAACAGAATTAAATTGTTTCTTATCCCAGCAGTGAGACATTTCCATTAGACATGTTTCGACCACGGAATCCTGTTTGAGGAACCTTTTCATAAACTTATGGTGCTTCCACTGGAGCAAACAACCATGAATCTATTTCCAGTTTTTTTTTTTTTCCTCAGTTTAATGCTCAAGCTGGGAATTATTAGTAGCATATGACTGTGCCACTTATTCCTCGTGCTTAAAACCTGTTTTAAAGCTTGTTTTCTATCCGAGACCAGCTGCAAAAGTATGAAATCATGAAATCATATCCGAGATCATGAAATCTACGTTAATGTACATGATACGCTTGTACCTGCACGACACACACTACCATGTCAGTGTTACTGCTGGACTAAGAATAAAGCACCACCCAAATAATATCTGCTCACTCGAGTTCCCTTTCCATTGATGGATAGGGTAGAGGGATGCCAATACTTTGTGCAGCGCAACAGATTGGATACAGTCTGTAATTATACACCTACAAAGTGCATGTATAATTGTGTGTGTGTGGGTGTAGGATGAAGCTGAGGCTCTGTATCGTTCCTGCGGGAGGTTCGACCTGCTGAATAAGTTTTATCAGGCGCGTGGTGATTGGCAGAAAGCCATCGAAACGGCTGAGAGTCACGACCGCATCCACCTGCGCAGCACCTACTACAGCTACGCACGACACCTGGAGAACACGGGAGACAAGAACCTGGGCCTTACCTAGTGAGCACACACTCAGTTTAGCTTTGCATTGAATCTATGATGCTAACGTAGCTGACTGCTATAATTAATTATTGATTATTCTGTCTTTCTCTCTCTTAGTTACGAACGTTCTGATACACACCGGTTCGAGGTTCCCCGCATGCTGATGGAGGACAGTGTGTCCCTGGAGCTCTACATTAACAAGATGAAGGACAAGTGAGTGCTGAGCTCTGATTGGTTCTGAGCTCTCTTCTCTGATTGGCATTCATTGTCTGCTTTTACATGCAAAGATTTTCACCGATCCGAATAAATCGATTCCGATTGAACTGGTCATATGGATTATAAACTGGACACTGAATAAAATCTGTGTTTATTTGCATGTTACATGTAATCTAGTTCCAAATTATGCACAGGTGTGAAGTGAGGTTTAGTTTCAATGTTACAAAAAAAAAACAACGCAAACCGATTTAAATGATTTCAGTCTCAGAAAAATATCATCCAAACGAGGGCTCGGCAATATGAGGAAAATAACATAAAATCCAAACATTATCCATCTTTATAACAGATATGTAACACCTTTACTCATCTTCTTATTCATGTTACCAACATTAAAGGCTATTACTGAAAGGATATTAGTTCAATACTAGCCAATAAAAGGATATTAATTAGAAATTTCATTCGGATTGAGGCGTATCCTGAACGCGAACATGTTTTATTCCGATAGATCTCTCATTCAGAATATTGCCAGATTATAAGGCTGCTTGTAAACGTATTTAATCTCTGCTCTGATCTGGTTACCTGGACAGGTGCCTGTATAAGTGGTGGGGTCATTATCTGGAGAGCCAATCAGAAATGGAGTCTGCGCTGCGTTACTATGACTACGCTCAGGATTACCTGTCTCAAGTGCGTGTGCACTGCTACCTGGGGAACATCCAGAAGGTAAAACTATGTCCTGATAATTGACCAAATGAAAAAAATGGCTAGTGCTGTGCTGATGACATAGTATCGTGTCTATAATAAGCCCCGCCTCTTGATGACCCCGTTGTGCAGTAAAATCAGGAAGTAAGTACATGCGAGTGGTAGAACAAGAGAAATGTCTTCTTTCTCCAGGCCAGCGAGATTGCCAACGAGACAGGCAACCGAGCGGCGTCCTATCACGTGGCACGGCAATACGAGAGCCAGGATCAGATCAGCCAATCGGTGCACTTCTACACGCGTGCTCAGGCGTACAACAACGCCATCCGACTGTGTAAGGAGAACCACATGGACGAGCAGCTGATGAACTTGGCTCTGCTCAGCAACCCGGAGGACATGATGGACACGGCCGCCTACTACGAGGAGAGGGGAGAGCACATGGACCGAGCCGTCATGCTGTATCACAAGGTCACACACACACGCAGTGTCAGAGCTGATACTGTGTGCAGTTACTGATCTCCCCACTCGGGGTCACTAATATCACTATAATACTTTATCTGTCTGTCTGTCTCTCTCTTTGTGTCTCTCTCTCTCTGTCTGTCTCTCTCTCTTTGTGTGTCTCTCTCTTTCTCTGTGTCTGTCTCTCTCTCTGTGTGTGTGTCTCTCTCTCTCTCTCTCTTTGTGTGTCTCTTTCTCTGTGTGTCTGTCTCTCTTTCCGTGTCTCTCTCTCTCTCTCTTTCTCCCTGTGTCTGTCTCCCTCTCTTTGTCTCTCTCTCTCTCTCTGTCTCTCTCTCTCTCTCTCTGTGTCTGTCTCTCTCTCTTTGTTTCTCTCTCTCTTTGTCTCTCTCTCTCTCTCTCTCTCTCTCTCTCTCTCTGTGTGTCTGTCTCTCTTTCCGTCTCTCTCTCTCTCTCTTTCTCTCTGTGTCTGTCTCTCTCTCTTTGTCTCTCTGTCTCTCTCTCTCTCTCTCTCTCTCTCTCTATGTCTGTCTCTCTCTCTATTTGTGTCTCTCTCTCTCTCTCTTTGTGTCTCTCTCTCTCTCTCTTTGTGTCTCTCTCTCTCTTTCTCTCTCTCTCTCTGTGTGTCTGTCTCTCTCTGTAGGCAGGTCGTGTTTCTAAAGCTCTGGAGTTGGCGTTCAGTACGGAGCAGTTTGGAGCACTGCAGCTGATTGCAGAGGAACTGAATGAGAACAGTGACCCAGCCGTGCTCACACGCTGTGCCGACTTCTTCATCAAGCACACACACTATCATAAAGCCGTGCAGCTGCTGGTGGCTGCCAAGAAGGTATACACACACACACACACACACACACACACACACACACACACAGAAACACACAGAAACACATACATGTTTTACAGATAATTGTTTTTGAAATGTGTGTGTGTGTGTGTGTGTGTGTGTGTGTGTGTGTGTGTGTGTGTGCGCGCGCAGTATCATGAGGCTCTGCAGTTATGTTTGGACCAGAACCTGACCATCACAGAGGATCTGGCTGAGAGCATGACCGTGTTACAAAGCTCCGCCCACCTGTCAGAGGAGGAGCGTAAGGAATTGCTGGAGCGAATCGCAGACTGCTGCATGCGCCAGGGCAACTATCACCTAGCAACCAAGAAATACACACAAGCTGGGAAAAAGATCAAGGTTTGTGCGACATTGTGTTCGAATAATAGAAATTTACATTACAATTACAGCATTTAGCAGACACACTCTTATCCAGAGTGACTTACAAAAACTCATCCTCATGATAGATCACTAGGTCATGGACTACAAGAGTACTATTCAGTATAAAAACCCTGTTCAGAAGTTACTGCTGTTTGGGAAAGAAAATACGGGACAAGGATGATTATCTTAAAGATTAACAAAGTGCCAATTTAAGTGCTTGCTGAGGAAATAGCTTTTTAGTCATTGTTTGAAGAAAGCCAGTGTCTCAGCTGTTCAGACAACTAGGGGAAGTTCATTCACCACCTGGGTCCAGGACACAGAAGCACCTTGATCTATATCATACTTGTACCCTGAGCGATGGTGGGTCGAATGGAGAACTTGGCGAGGTTGAAATCAAGTCATGCAGCTGCATTCTGGATCAGTTGCAGGGTCCGATGGCATACAGAGGCAGACCTACCAGTTGCAGTAGACCAGTCTTGAAAAGGGAAGAGACTGAACACACACCTGAGTGACTTCTCTGGATACAAATGGACAAATCCTCCTAATGTCGTAAAGGAGAAACCCGCATGACCGACTCTCTTTAGCAATGTGAGGCAAGAAGGGTAATTGGTAGTCCAGGACTAGCCCAAGGTTGGGTGCAGTGACAGGTTGGGTAAGATCTGGAGATCTGATGCTTGTCCAGCAAGATCACAAGATCTTGAAATGACGGATGTACAGGGGCTCAGTGTTGCTGGGATTTAGTTCTAGCTGATAATTTAATAAAAATATATTATATATACTATGTTATACTGTTCCTTTTTAAACCCATGTGTGTGTCTTTTTTTGTGTGATTTCTCTATAGGCAATGCGAGCGCTGCTGAAGTCGGGTGATACAGAGAAGATCGTGTTCTTCGCTGGCGTGTCTCGGCAGAAAGAGATCTACGTGATGGCGGGGAATTACCTGCAGTCTCTGGACTGGAGGAAAGATCCGGAAATCATGAAGAACATCATCAGCTTTTACACAAAAGGACGTGCGCTGGAGCTGCTTGCCGGTTTCTACCAGGCCTGTGCACAGGTATGGTGTGTGGACGTTTCCCAAAGCATATGCCCTACTCACTATGTAGGGCACATAAACACCATCATCAGTCTACTGTGGATGCATCCCAAACCACACATCAGGCCTAGGCCACATCTTCTTTGAGTGCCACAGTGCATTATGGGTATTCTAGGGTTCATTTTAACTTATTAACTTGTAGTGGTGCATTGTGGGTATTCAGAGGGAATGCTGCGCTCTGCTTTCAGACATGGAAAAAATATGCATTCAAAAAATTAGGACACTATGGAGTAACCATGCTTCGGGGTGTGTGTGTGTGTGTGTGTGCACGCAGGTAGAGATTGATGATTATCAGGACTATGAGAAGGCATATGGCGCCCTCACTGAAGCCTGTAAGTGTCTGTCTAAAGCCAAGAGTCGCAATGGAGACGAGACAGACGAGCGACTCGCACAACTCACACACCACCTCACGCTCATCAAGAGATTCATACAGGCACGCAGGTAATATACACACACACACGTACACACACAGAGCAAACACATGCACCCATTTAATCACATACAGATTTGTGCAACACGTGTGTGTGTGTGTGTGTGTGTGTGTATATATACAGGCTGTATGAGCAGGATCCTGCAGCATCTCTGTCAGAGTGTGAGTGTTTGTTAGAGGAGTGTGATCTGGACCCCGCAGTGAGAGTAGGAGATGTCTTCGGCTTCATCATCGAGCATCACTGTCAACACGCCAGCTATCAGAAGGTCTCACACACACACACACACCACAGTGCTGTTTACACACTCAGCAGAACCCAAACTAACACACATTCTATATTCCATTACTGTCTGTATTAAATATTTACATTTTTATGTGTACTTCAAAACTGCTTTCACCTCACTCAGCCTGCATAGCTAATGAAGGACTTTTGTCCTGTTTTTCTTTTTAGTGTCTACTAAAGAAGCATAAAATGGCAAACTTGTTATTATCTCCTAGTATTTTCCTGAAAATCTATCAAAAAACACCAATTTATTTTCACATCACTCTACGATTAAACAGATAGAATACAGTGGGTGTATACTTAATAAATTGGTATGTGGAAGTGGGGGCATGGTCGAGCTTTTGTGAATGGAGGGCGGAGCCGGAGAAGGTGAGTGGTAAGGAATGCACACCTGCAGGGAATTTGACTAACGAGTATTCTGTGTTGCAATGAGCGGAGGTGAGGATAAGAGAGAGAGAGAGAGACAAGCGCCTTGAAAGAGAGAGCACGAACATGCACAGAGCCGTGTGCTTGCGGGTGTATGTGTGGGGCGGGGACTTAAATAGAGTGCTGAATGTGGCGGAAAAAAGAGAAAAAAGTAGTGAATAAATCACCTCTGGGTTGTTCTAAGTCTGCCTCCGGCTTCCTCATTTCTTCCTGAAACCGTGACATTGTTACACTGGTGCCAAAACCAGAAGACGGCGTCATGGAGTCCTCACCACTGGCTGACATTATCTCGTCTCTTGCCAGCCTCCACCAGACCCAGCATCAGGCCCTTCTCCAGCTGCATTGAGACCAGGAGCAGCGAATGACTGAGCTGCTCAATGCCCAGGCAGCAGATTGGCAGGTGCTCCAGTGCCTGGTCCAGCAGGCTGGCATCGCAGCTGCAGACCCTGCAGCCACCAGAGCCACACCCCACATCGCCCTTACCAAGATGGGACTGCAGGACGATCTGGAAGTGTTTTTGGGACTATATGAGCACTGTATGAGTGACGTGGGGCTGGCCCAAGGATCAGTGGGTGGCCCACCTATTGCCGCTCCTGACGGGTGAAGCCCAACTCATGGCCCAGTAGCTGCGGGTCGTCAACATGCTGGTCTACCTGGACCTGAAACGGATGGTGTTGCAACGGGTCGGCCGTACCCAAGAGCAGCACCATCAGCGCCTCCGAACGCTGTCCTTCCATGAGCTTGGATGCCCGTTCATGTTCGCCCAGAAGCTCCGGGACACCTGCCAGAGGTGGCTGCTGGCTGAGGAACACAGAGCCGAGGATGTGATCGACCTCGTGGTACTGGAGTAGTTCATCACCCGACTTCCAGAAGAGATGGCTGAGTGGGTCCAGTGCCACTGACCGGCATAGCTCAAAGAGGCCGTCCTGCTGGCAAAGGACCACATGCCGGGATATTTGTGGGCAGGCAAGCCCCCCCTCTCGCTTTTGTGTCTCTCCCCATCCTCCTCGCCCTTTCCCTGTGCCTGAAAATGGAAATGGGGCCAATTCCCCCAAAACCCATTCCCTGAGCCTGTGCTTTCCCTCCACCTTCCTCTCCCCCGTGTCTGTCTCCCCCAGGTGAGTAAATCAGGTGAGTAAAGGTGAGTAAATCTGCAGGTGTGTGTGTGTGTGTAAGGCCTGGGTCGGTGTGCTGGCGCTGCGGGGAGCCCCAGAATAACCATAACCACTGCCACATGATGGAGGTGGGGGCGATGGACGGGATCCCCGACGCACCGCAGGCCACCCCCAATCAAGCTGGGACATACCACATACCGGTCAGTGTTCAAGGCTGTACATATCACACATTGGGGGATTCGGGCTGTAACCAGACCTCAATCCACCAATGCTTGTTTCAAGGTGAGGCATTGGGAAAGACATGTTTGGTGAAGCTGAGGTGTATGCACGGGGATGTTCATGAATATCCGCTAGTGCCGATCATCATACACTTCCAGGGGCAAAAATATAGAGTCCATCCATCCAGGGACTAATTGGCCAGGGTTCCGAGCATTAGTGAAAGAAATGGTTGTGGATGGGTCCTGCAGTAGTGGAAAACGGTGTGGGATGTGCTCAGCATTGGCTGGGGAGGTGGTGCCGGGGCCATCGACATCAGCTTCACATCAGGGGAACATCAAGAGTATGTTCTCTTGGTGAGGATTTCCCTCAAGGATTTCTGCTTGGAGTAGTCACATGATAAGAGCCTCAGGCACGCCTTCAACTAAGTAAGAGTAATCGATGATCATTGAATTCAGCCTGGATTTCTCATGGCCTGCTTCTATTGGCCTGGCATTCGCAGTGATGATCGCAGGTGGTGCACGGCCTGTCACGAGTGTCAGCTGCTGAATCCACTGGCGACCCCAAAAGTGCCCTTGTGCCCACTCGCATTAATCATGATCCACTTCAAAAGAATTGGCATGGACCTCGTCGGGTCATTAGAGCGAACTGCATGAGAGCATCTCTTTGTATTGGTTCTAGTGGACTATGCAACGCGATACCCGGAAGCAGTGCCCCTGCGCAACATCTCTGCACATAATATTGCAGAGGCACTCTTCCTTATTATCTCCCAAGTCGGGATCTCGTAAGAAACCCTGACTGATCAGGGCAGGTCATTGTCACAAACACTACACGAGCTTTATGAATTGTTGGGGATTAAATCAATTTGCACCAGCATTTATCATCCACAGACAGATGGGCTGGTGGAACAATTCAATCAAACGTTTAAAAACATGATTCATAAGTTTGTTCAAAACGATGCACAAAATTGGGATAAGTGACTAGAGCCCCTGTTATTTGCAATATGAGAGGTCCCGCAAGCCAACACAGGGTTTTCCCCATTCGAGCTGTATGGGCAGATGCCTCGCGGCGTGCTTGACATCACTTGGGAAAGCTGGGAGGAGGGACCTTCCAGCAGTAAAAACTAATTTCCTTATGCTCTTGACCTGAAACTCAAACTACACACTTTATGCCACATAACCCAGGAGAATTTGCTACAGGTGCAAGAACGTCAATCCCAGCTGTATAACAGGGGTACTCAGCTACGGGAGTTTGCACCAGGAGATAAAGTGCTCGTTTTGCTACCCACGTGGAGCTCGAAATTACTTGCCAAATGGCAAGGGCCCTTTGAGGTAATACAACGGGTTTGGGATGTCGACCATGAGGCCAGACGAACGGATAGATGCGGGACGCAGCAGGTGTATCACCTTAACCTCTTAAACCGTGGAGGGAAGCGATTACCATGGCTTTGGCAATGGTTGTTCCAGAGAGGGAGAGCTAGGACTGGAAGTAACTCTAAAAATGGCAGCTCAGTCCAGCCCCGGTCTCTTACGGAGACCACATCTCTCCGTCCCGAATTACGGATGTGGAAAAATTGCAAGCAGAGTTTTCTGACGTGTCCTCGCCATTCCCCGGTCACACTGATCTCATAGACTTTAGAAACGTCAATGTGGTGTCTATGCATGCCCAATGCCTCGCATTGATGAAGTGCTTGATCGGTTAGGTGCGGCTCGCTTTTATTCGACACTGGATTTGACAGAGATATTGGCAGATCCCCTTGACTCCAATGTCTCACGAAAAAACTGCCTTTTCCACTCCATTTGGGTTGCACCAATTTGTGACCCTTCCTTTTGGGTTGTTTGGGGCCCCCGCAACGTGCCAGCGACTCATGGACAGAATCCTCATCCATATCGGCATATGCAACACCTGAGGGCTGTCTTGAGATAGCTGAGGCAAGCAGGACTCACGGCGAACCTAAAGAGGTGTGCGATTGGATGGGTGGAAGTACGGTATCTGGGTTTCCACTTGGGTCATGGGCAGGTGTGACCCCAAATTGATAAGACAGCAGAGATTGTGGCCTGCCCGAAACTCAAGACCAGAAAGGAGGTGAGACAGTTTCTGGGGCTGGCTGGCTAATATCAGAGGTTTGTGTGTTAGGGTTACATGGTGTTTCTAGGATTTATTCCAAAATAGTGTTTGATCAAGGTCAATCGTTAAATTAGCTTAGACACTTCTAAGACATTTGTAAGGTTTTATACACACACACACACACACACACGCACACACACACACACACACACACTTGAGCTGGAGAGTCAGGGTCTCACCCAGTAGAGTCAGGTTGAGTCTCTCTCCTCTCTCTCTCATGCACACACACACAGTTCATGTCCCTTCCTTGGATGTGTTTCAGTGTCTCACTGTACACTGTACATGCAAACACACACACACACACACACACATACACACACACATACACACACTGATTTAAGGGTCCTGTACAGAGCCCACAGTTTCTCTCTGCATATTTCAATTTGCTGCCACCATAATTGCTAAAATGAGGTTCACAGTGTGTGAAATTCATGATATCAGAGTTAAGGTTTGGGTGGAAGGACTTGAGCACTCTGCACAGAACCCTGACCTCAACCCCACTGAACACCTTTGGGATGAACTGGAACCTGTCTCTGCGCAGGACACTCGGGTTCTTCCACACAAACCTTAGCACACCATGTCTTCATTGCGCTCACTTTGTGGAGCTCGCCATGCTGGAAGAGGTTTGAGTCTCTTAGTTCCAGAAAGAGAAAGAGATTTTTTGTCAAGTATGGAATATTTTTGTTAAACCCCTTGAATTAAAACTGAAAGTCTAAACTTCAATCACATCTTGAAAGCCTCATTTCAAATCCATTGTTGCGGTGTACAGAGGCAGAAATTATGAATATTTTGTCACTGTCTAAATACTTATGGACCTGACGTGTGAAGTCATTAACACAAATAAAATATCTCTGAAGTACACACATGCTAGAAAGAGATAATTAAATAAAATATATGGCTCCTACATCCATAATAGCAATTGAAACCCATGAAATGTTCTAAAATGTGTGTTTGTAAAGAAACTGAATGGCCTACTATAAAGTAAAATAGGGTAATTATGGACAGTAAATTACAGTAAAATAAGCTAATGTCTAAGTTGTTGATGGGTGAGTTGTTGTTAAGTAGAATAAAATGTAACTGTAGAATGAGATATATATTAAAACTGTTTTGAGGTAAGTTAGAAATACAGGGTCAAAACTGACCTGTAATCAGCGATGTAACTGATTTACATACAGAATAGGAGGGTTAATGACTGTGGAAGGGGTTAATGAATGTTGGTTTACTTTTTGGGGGAAAAAATGGCCACACCATTGTTATTTAGGCCCTGATAAATAAAAACATAGACTTGAAGGGGGTGTACTTTCCTTTTCCCCCTGACTATAAGACAATATAATGCCTTTAACAGCCATGCAGTGAAGGCACACTGTTTTTCTTTAGGTATTAAAGTCAGAATGTGTCTCAGGGTCAAAGGTCACGTGTATTGTGTATTGTTATGTTACAGGCATGGATGAAGCTGGAGGAGCTGAGACGTTTGCATCCCTCGGTGAACGTGAGTGTGTACGTGAGCACTCGCAGTCTGGACGCTCTGCAGAATGCCATCGGAGTAAGACTCAACCATGGAGACGCTACACACACAAACACACACCACCGAGAAATGGACAACACACACTCACGCACACAGAGTGATGGAGAGGACGAGGACGAAGTGGAGGAGGATGAGAACCTCAATGACTGAGGGGTGTTTAATACAGAATTCACACACACAAAAACACACTACTTCATCAAAGACTGTATGAGTGTGTGATCAGTTCTGAGACTTAAACACAATGGCTTGTGTGTAATGCCTTCAGGAACAGACATTCCTGCCACATCTCTTCACACACACACACGCGCACACACACACAAACAAACATGCCATGGTTTGAATTTTGTGTGTGTGTAACAGTTATTTTTTTAATTTACTTATGCCTATTTTATACATTTTACACACTATTTATAGGACACACTCTCTGTAATGTTTTGTATTATTCTCTATATAGAATGTTTCTCTATTTTAATAAAAGTTTTTAACTCCTGATCTGAGTTTATTATTAGTCTGTATATTTAAGTTCACTCACTCACCCACTTTCAAGTAAGCACTTTATCCTGGTGGATCCAGAACCTATCCCGGGAACACAGGACATGAAGCGGGAATACACTCTGGATGGGACACCGGTCAATTGCGGTATAATCAAATTTAAATTTAAATGTTTATTTAGATAAAAAGAAAGTGAATAGACATCAAATGTAACCAACTTTCTCTTTGTGAAAAAACTTCTCTTTCTTAAAGTTTATGAGACAAAGAAAAGCATCTTCTGTCCAGAAAATGTTGGAAAACTTAAAGTCCCAGCTTTGTTACAAAGTACTGACACTGGAGACTCCTTCCATAAATGTTAACAGTATCAATGATTACACATGTTTTTAATGTGTTTTTCCGCGACGCTCCCTCTGTACAAGCGAGCACAAGTGGTTAGTAAGGGTGTATTGTCCCTAAAACAAGTTACTTATTGTCTTGAGGTTGTTGTATACAAGGATTTGTTGTTTAGTCATAAATGTCCATAGATACAACCTTGAAATCACCTGGAATACTTTAGCAACCAGGTAAGATTCCATAGCAAACACCTAGCTGCATTATAACAAAAACCTAAAAACACTGTTGCAACCACCTGGGATACAATAAACACTGAACACACCAAAAACCAGCTGTGACTTCATAGCAACTGCCTAACTACATTCTAGCAACCACCTGGGATAACATAATGAACACCATAGTAAATTTCTAGCGAACATCCTGATCTGATTCAGTCTATCAAGTCACTCAAGAAATAAGGGCTATACAGTGAGCATAGGATTCTACAGCCCTTAACTAACTTCCCGCTTAAGTGCAAGTTAAAATAAGATTCTTTTTTTTTTTTTTTTTTTTTTTTTTTTTTAATTTTAAAATTTTAAGATTTAAAAATTTTTAAATTTTTAAAATTTTAAACTTTGGTTCTGTGTAAGGGTGTTTTTTTTTGTTGGTTTGTGTATAAAATGACTATA
>CM074916.1:30870642-30873142 GCA_037576815.1 Pangasius larnaudii
TCTCTCTCTCTCTCTGTCTCTCTCTCTCTCTCTCTCTCTCTCTCTCTCTCTGTCTCTCTCTCTGTCTCTCTCTCTCTCCACTCTAAAAACTATGATGTGCTCAGGAACATCATAAAAGCTTCAAAATATAAAACATTACAACTCTAAAATGTTATTTAACATTACACGTGGGAACCATTATAGTAAAGCGACGAACAAATTATACATTTTTACTTACCGTTACCTCGGTGTGAAGTGGCATTTGACCGAAATCAGAACAAATATTATCATTTCGACCAAATCTGTGTTGTAGAGTCAACCTCGTTTCGACGTTGAATAGATTTATTTTGAAGCGACCAAATAGTGAGTGTTGAGTCAACATTGAAAATTAATTGATGACTGCTGCTGAAAGCAGACGTTGATCTGGGAAATGACAGCGTGGCTGCTGCAGTACTCAGAAACCCACACCCTGTTGTTGTGTATGCACGGAGACACGGTCAATATTTCATTAGCTTTTGCTAGCTGGCTTCCGACCAGGATTTGCTGTGGTGTTTCTCGCCTTGTTGCCACGTGTTGCTCAGATTCTGTAGAAAAGCAATTTCTCAATTCCTTAATTTGTTGTTAAAAATGAAGAATTGGGATGAGTGGAATCAGTAATAACTGTAGTTCTTGAAACTGCTCAGTATCATTACTCCATTCTCACATATTTTGATTGAATATTAAAGATATCATAAAAATATAATTTGTTAGTAAAATGCTAATTTCCTTTCACGAAAAAAACTAAAAAAAATAATTGATGTAAATTTTACGCAAAATTAATTTGGATTTTTAGGCATTTATTTGGGTTTGTCCGACTCAAACACCTAAGTGATATTCAGAGATCTTATTAATGTGGTATAGCTTCTTATTACTGTGATATTTACAAAGCCACTGAATTATTTCTTTTAGAGTATCTCTCTCTCTTTCTATCTGTCTCTCTCTCTCTTTCTGTCTGTCTCTCTCTCTCTTTCTGTCTATCTCTCTCTCTCTTTCTGTCTGTCTCTCTCTCTCTTTCTGTCTGTCTCTCTCTCTCTGTCTGTCTGTCTCTCTCTCTCTCCTTCTGTCTGTCTCTCTCTTTCTGTCTGTCTCTCTCTCTCTCTTTCTGTCTATCTCTCTCTCTCTCTTTCTGTCTGTCTGTCTCTCCCTCATTCTGTCTCTCTCTCTCTCTCTCTCTCTCTCTCTCTCCCTCTGGGTGAAATGAAAAATTCACCACTGGGCCCCATTAGAGTCCAGGTGAATAATAAAAGAGGAAGGAGGACGAGGACACACACACACACACACACACACACACACACACACACACACACACACACACACACACACAAACATTTAACAAACACACTAACTTTGTCACTCTTTTGCCCCTCAGGGAGGAGCAAAGATGAACAGACTGAAGTCACGACCTCACGTTACATACTCGCTCTGTAACTCTGACTTCTATCAGCTCTCTCTCTCTCTCTCTCTCTCTCTCTCTCTCTCTCTCTGTGTGTGTGTGTGTGTAAAGTTCAGGTCACATTTTCACCTTCAGTTGTTTTTAATCTGATGCTCTTTAAAATGACTGTTTACTGCTGGACTTACAGACCAACTAATTGATTTGAAGAAGAAAAGGCTTACAGAAGTTGTTGAAATCTTAGAGGTTTAAATTGATATTTTAAATTGATATTTTATATATTACTTTTATAGTTCTTGGTTAAAATTGTGAAATTAAAACTGATGCTACATTTGTAGATGAAACTGAAATGAATGCTTTTGTTAAATGTTTATATATATATATAAATAACGTATGTGTGTGTGCTTTTATAAGTCAATGACAAAAAAAAATATCTTATTGGAAATCAGATGTGAACAGAATTTCAAATAAAATTCATAATTCATCCTTATAAGAAACATTTCTATACATAACAGTAGAAGTTTTCAAACGTCTTGTGAATTGTGAATTATAAGGGTCTACATTTCTGTAATTCCATTTTAAAATGTATTTTTTTTAACATTGCAATTAAATTAAATGATATAATTCTATACATCTATAAACTTCATTGGCTTATATAATTACAACACAATTTTACACTTTATATATAGTCTGTATATTAATGGTTTTTAAATATTTGATAGCTGAAGTTTTGAAACATAATTATGGATTAACCTGAAATACATTAGTTATAGATTGTAAATAAACTGTTTATGATGAATATACTGTATATATTTTAGTTATTCATATCCTTTATACATGTTATTGTTATAGACTGAAATAGTTTAAAGCATAATATGGCAATATATTATTATAATTGTTCAGTCAGTGACAGAAATAGTTGTATTATAGTAATAGCTACGAACCGAAATATAATTTCATACCGTAATTGTTCTAAGATACCAGTGATGCTGAGCCCTTCTGCTCTCCGGACCTGCCGGATCCATCCTGATGCTGTACTCCTGGTTGGTTCTCCTCGCTTGGAAATCGCAGAGCCTATGTTATATGAGATCA
>CM074916.1:30875642-30890871 GCA_037576815.1 Pangasius larnaudii
GTCGCAGAGAGACAGAAACAGACAGACACAGAGAGAGAGAGACAGAGAGAGAGTGTAAAGTTTTCTGTAAGTAGATGTTTATTTAACATTTATGGAAGGAGTCTCCAGTGTCAGTGCTTTGTAACAGTCAGAGCTAAAGCTGTAACTAAGTTTTCTGACATCTTCAGGACAGAAGAGTTTACATGTTGTGGTTTCTTGGTAACATGACAAGCTTCATTTTTTTTAACTTCAAGAGAGGGAAAAAGGGAAGTTAGTGAGGGAACAAATGTTTATAACGGCTGTAAATGAGAACAGGAATTAACTTTTTTCACATGATGTTAGACACATCCTAGGATGTGTTTGGATGCATCTTCAGTGATGATACCATCAGGTCATCAGGCATTTTGGGTCTTTCAACATCAGGTCTTTAAAGACCCAAACATACACCCTCATTCAGGCAACCCAACTGGGTTTTTTTTTTTTTTTTGGGTCTGTCCCAGAAGCATTAGGCCACTGGCCAGCCTGTGGTAGCTCAGGCGCTTTGGGCTACTGATTGGAAGGTTGTAAGTTCAAATCCCAGAAAATACCAACCTGCCACTGTTGGGCCCCTGAGAAAGGTGTTTAATCCTCAACTGCTCAGTAGAATGTCAAGTTTAAAGTTTAAGTTGGTCTTTTTGCTGTGAGGGCAGTGATGCTTAATGCTGTTAATAGTGGTGTAGACGCTTTCTGTCAATGCCTTTTGCGCATGGTAGTGGCGCCAGCTTTATCAGCCATTTCCCAAGGCTTTCCAGCATCTGCTGAGAATGTGATCTAAGGATCCTCTTCCAAGAAATAGTGGGCACGATGGGACCTTGCGCTTGTTTCGAGCATGGATGTTTGCAGGGCTTGGCAGGACATCCTAGACTGCCTGAATTAAGAACTCTGTGTGCTGGGGGTCTGCTTGCCAGATGTCAGGACAAGTGACCTTCCACTCTAGTGCGCTCTCTCATCTTGTCCGGGCTCCCTGCTGTGTTAACCCCGCCATTCTGCAGGCACATGCTTCCTCTACTCCAGATCACACTTATTCCTGCAGTGGGTTCTGCCTGTCTTTACCCTGGCCCTTGTCATATTGGGGTGCCTGAGAGATGCCTAGTCCAGTTCCACTGGCCTGTGCCTCGCTTGACATGTCTGTGGTAGTATCATTGTTATCACCAGGGTGAAGAGGATCACAGAGTTTGTGCACCCCATGATGATGCCTTTTACTAGCCAATACCAGCTTGATGTAGAGGACCCAGATGCAACTTTCAGGCTAAAGTTGCTGTAATAGATCATAATTAATTCCCTGATCTTGCTGGGAATGTGATGATCAAGGCCATCTCCATCATCTTCTGGGGTTTTGAACCTTATGTATTTGCAAAGTCCAACCACATCACACCCAGATCTGCTGATGTTGGTATGCTCTAAGCAGCCTGGTATTCCCACTATTCTGCCCATTTGCAATGCTGTGTTGATGTAGCCATTCCAGAGGAGAAAATCTGTTAGCTGTCAAGACAACATACTGAAAAAAAATCTTTCCCTCTACATTGAGCAGCATGATGACTCTAAAGTTTCTCCTCCTTGGGGATCCATTCACCTTCTGCATATCTCCACTGGTCAGCAACCCTTACCCTACCAAGCTTACCATCAGGATCTTCCAGAGCAGATGGAAACTGGGCATTACTTCTACACATTATACATTACTTTCCTGAGTCCCAGGGCAGAATCTTCCCTTTCTTGGACCTTCTTCAGGCTGGATTCCCTCTTGTCAAACACTGCTGTCAGTGGTGGGGGAATTATGAGGGCCCTGTGTCACACCAGTTACTGCTCCCTTGCTGAGTTGCTCGAGTTGTCATGGAGGAAATAGGTCAATCTGCTCTTTGGTGCAAGTAAAGTGGCCACTGCACTTCTGCCCTAGCAGCTGTTTGGTGAATCTGAATGGATTTACTATAAAGGCAGCTTGCTTACTGGTTCTCTCTCTTCTGTACCATTCAGCTCTGCATAGAACCATCAGCTTCTTGCAAAAAATGTTCAGTAGCTTGACCACTGGTGGTTTCTCCTTTTCATTGGCTTTCTTATGCTGGTGCATTAGGGTTCGATTCATGGTGTAGGAGGCCTAGTGTTTCTTTCCTCAGCTTGTCCAAACCTCTTCAACATGTAGCTTATGTTTGCTGCCAGGGCCTGGAGTGGGCTTTCAACAGTGTCCTGTTGCGGTTGAAATGACTGTCACGTCTATGATCCTGACCATGTCTTCCTCAAACTGGAGCCACTAACTCTGCTTGCTGACAGAATGCTACTTCTTCTCCTCTGGCTCCCCTGGCAGTGTTTGTCATAGCGAATATGGGTTCCTCTTCAAAGAAGAATAAAGGGTTCTGTTGCTAACCCCTCCTCTTCAGGTTGCTGTCTTTCTGAACTGTCAGCAGTTTCTCCAGTAGTCACCAACCTATCCTTGGTTGTTGCCCAGTCTTTCCTGGGAGGGGAGTCACTGGCTAAGCCAAGTTTGGTGATGTTAGATACATCCTAGGATGTGCTGGAATGCATCATCAGTGAGGTTACCTGAAGTCATCAGGTATTGCACAGTTTTTCAACATCATTCACCCTCCTCAGGCAATGCAGCTGGGGTTGATCAGACCACAGCATCAGCCTTCTTTGTCCAAAGCCATCAGAAAGTACTTTCTTGGCCCTAGTGAAGCAGAGCAGAGTGTAATATCTGCAGGTGAGTGTGCAGTGAAGCCCCTACACCCTATTTTTATGAGTTTGCACTGCGCTCACCAGCCATGCCTCTGGCAGTCCTCCTACTAGCTCCTAGTGTCTTCCTCATGTTTGCCTCCTCAATGCGTTCCTCCAAGGGGACTGTCAGTTCAATCATGACCAGCTGTTTTAATGCCTCTGACAGTAGCACTATGTAAGACCACAATGATGTTGCTACTATCTTTCGAGGGAACTTCAGTTTATTGCCCAGATCAACATTGAGCTGCCAATCTGGTGTCAATTCTAGTGGGCCTGCTGATGTTCTGGCTATGGATGGGGATGTTCTCCAGGTGACAAAGGTGATCTTGGTTGGGAGGGCTGTAAATGGATGTAAAGCGTGATGAGTTGTTCTTTAGTAAATAAAAAAAATTAACATCTCTCTCTCACCCTCTTTCTCACATACTCTTGCTCTTTTCCCTTCAAACTGTCATTCATGTTTAGTGTCCATATTATCTGTCTCTGCTGTTCCCTCTCCCTCTGCCTGTCCGTCTGTCCCCCTCCTCTCTCTCTCCCTCCCTGTCTCTCTCTCCATGTTTCTCTCCCTTCCTGTCTCTCTCTCTCTGTACCAATATGACAGGCGGATACTGAAGTCCTAATCGGTGTCTATCCCACCAGTTCAGAACCAGCCATCCAAGCCCTCCAGCTGCCATAACTCATCACTCATCTCTCTCTCTCTCTCTCTCTCTCACACACACACACACACACACACACACACACTCACACACACACCCTGCGGTGCCATGCCACATCACTGTCCGTGTGTCTCACAGCAAACTCATGGTCACACAAAAGGATGCTGGGTATTAACCCTGTCACATCAGAGCTCTTCTCTCAGTCTTAAACACACACACACACACACACACACACACACACACACACACAGTGTGGGTGTTCAAGTGCTAATGTAGAATTTATAAGTAAAACGTGGAATGTAGATCTCAAGTGTATGGAAGTACGTAGTAACTAACGTGAAAAATACTGATTACAAAATACTATTATAAGATGAATATAATTTTACATTGTGGCATGTGGTGGTTTAGCAGGAGTCTGCAGCGGGAGTGCAAGGAAAAGAGCAAATTAATGTGGCACACCTCTTTCTTATTGGTGAATGCATATTAACAAGTGGTTTCCTCTCCCTTTTAGCGAGCGGGGCTGAGGTGTGTGAGAAACTGAGCCACAGCAAAACAGCTGAAAAGCAGTCAAGCCTCCGTTTGTCTGATGTTTTGTCAGCATTTTTTCATAACGTGCATGGCAAGAGCCGGAAAATAAAAGCTTATCATAAATTTATCATAAGTCCACTGTGTTCCTGAGTTGTGTGCGCTGTTCCGTGCTACGTATATAATTGCATACTTGACTGAAATTGGATTTGCAGCTCCCAGCAGTACTGAAAAAAGTTTTAAAATACACAAAACCAACAATAGAAATATGGAGATAAACAAAACTATCAGGTACTTCCATATATGTCTTTTTTTTTTTTTTATACCTGATCAGTTACTATCTAATACAGCAGAACATGATGCTAATATCAGTATTAATGACGCTTACTTTCAGCTGAGTGTTGAATATTTAACATTACAGATTATATTATGCAGTTAAATTTTGATTAATTATTGAACTGTGGTATTAAGTGCTGATGTATGAACCTGGTAATTACTGAAAATTCAACAGGAGAAAGAGAAATTTTCGATTAGAAAAAAAAAAAAAAAAAAAAAAAAAAAAAGATATATGAACCGCTCCACTTTACTCCACTTACGCTTTCTTTCCTTTTCTACATCATTTCTCTTCCATTCTATCCTATTCAATGAAATCTAATGAAATCTACTTTCTTTCTTTCTTTCTTATATTGCTTTACCATTCTTTCTTTCTTTCCTTCTTTGGATATTGTATCCCATATACATGTTTTCCCATGCCTCTGTTGTTTATTTATCCATGCTTTCTTTTCTTTTTCTTATTTATGTATTAATTTACTAAAATTTTGAAGAATTTTGTTTGCTTGCTGGTTTGTTGTCCATCTTTTCTCTTTATCTGTCTTTCTTTCTTTCCTATAGTCTTCTACAATTTCTTCTTCTTTCTTTATTTACATATATATTTTCTTTTTTGTTTATTCATCATGCATTTCTTTCTTTTTTCTAGATTCCTTCTTTGATATCTTCTTTGCCACTCTTTCTCTTTCTTTCTCACAATCCTTTTGAAAACAGAACATGTAGCATGTAGCAGTTTTTATCAGGACAAAAGATAAAGTACTGTGTATAAAAGTAATTTAGTATAAAAGTATGTAATTGTTTAACATCAGTACAGGCCTAGTGTAGTAACAGGCAAGACAGGTGCCACACACACACACACACACACACACACACACACACACACACACGCACACACGCACACACACGCGAGTCTCAGAGGCATAATTAGATAGGGCAGGTTCAGTGCCCCAGACACACACTGGGGCATTTTGTGAGTGCGAGTGTGAATGTGGGCGCGTTTGTGTGTATGTGACATTCAGGATGACATTAATAGATTATAATTTTAAAAACAAAAACCCAAGAAACACAAAATAATAATAAACCAGCACACACTCAGAGCCAAGAGGATTGACAGAGAGTGTGTGAGAATGAGATAATGACTGAGGAAGACTGAGAGTGAAGATGACACTGGAGTGTTAAGGGAGTAAAACTCATGCTGAGTGGTTAGGGAGTGACCAAACATGTCACTAGTGTGTCTGAGGTGTGTAGGCTGTGTAGGAAGTGACCAACAGGCATGTCTCAGTACTGTGAGGTGTCTACAAGTTAAACTAAGCTGTCATTAGAGTGTTAAGGTTGGTGAGGGAAGGACCATGCCGTTAAATGCTGCAGCAGCAGGGTGAGGGGATGAGTGTGTCTCATTCAATATTCAATATGAAATATAACACCGCTGAAATGAGATGTGTGTGTGTGTGTGTGTGTGTGTGTGTGTGTGTGTGTGTGTGTGTGTGTGTGTGTGTGTGTGTATAACTGATATAATCAAGTGTTATGGAGAGACATTAGTAACTTTTAATAATTCAAAGCAATGAAACCCAATGCAGCAAGGTAGAGCTGACTGCTGTCTCTCTCGCGCACACACACACACACACACAAACTCTAACCCTAGCTAACTAAGGTAACTTAGTTAACATATATTAATATTTTACTGAAATAATAGGAATCATGATTAAGCTTCTAAATTAATTCATTCATGGTGAATTATTTCCTATATAGAACATGATGTGTTTCTTCTTCACCAGGACAGAACCGTATAATGCTAGTGCTATGATGTAGACTGTGGACGACTGCTAGCTGTGCTTACTGAGCATTTTCATCACCTGCCATAGTCATAAAGCGACGCTGAGCTGGAATTCTGAGCTTTCTGATGGAAAGCGGAGAGAGACAGGTGAAAATGAGAGTGACTTGTCGATAACCGTGAGAACATCTGTGTTTGCTTCTTAAACTGTTTTAGATAATAGTGCGAAACTTTCCCATTAGGAAATTTTAATTGCAATTGCCAGCTGATGATGTGATAATTGTCTTTACATCTTCTGACTAATCAACAGTTTAACTTTAAAAACTTGCATACTTCTTTCGGCTCTTTTCCACTTTCTTTTTATTTTCTTTTTCTTTACCTCCTACACTCCTTGGTGCTCTACCTTCCTTCACTTTCTTTATCTGTCACACTCTCTCTCTCTCTCTCTCTCTCTTTCTCTCCCTCGGCTGTGTATCTGTCGGTCTCTCCATGCTCGAGCTGGTTGTTGCCGTGAGCGACGAGAAGCTGTCATCTCTCGTTAACATCTCCACAATGACCAGGCTTCTTGCTCCTTGATTAGAGCAAGTATGTGTGTGTGTGTGTGTGTGTGTGTGTGTGTGTGTGTGTGTGTGAGAGAGAGAGAGAGAGAGGGGCAGAACCCCCTGGCCTCCATCCTCAAACACGACTCCCCCACTCCTATACACAAGCGACCCCCCTGAGCCCATCTTAAAGATCAGCGATTTGGTCAATTGGCCTGGCACATCATATCTTACTCTGAGCTCTGACACACACACACACACACACACACACACACACACACACACACACACACACACACACACACACACACACACACACCTGTGTATTATCTTTGAGCCTGGATGGAGCTGCACAACAAAATCAATCGAAAAACAGCAACAAATGATAATCATCGCAATCTGAACAATCAAATACTGAAATGTTATATTTGATATCCTGTTTAATCAGAATTCTCTGATATTTGGAAAGGAAACTGAATCTGACAGCAGCAATGCCTCCTGGGTAAGGCGTCTCTCGAAATCAACAGAGATGTCAATACGATCTCTCACCTAACACTTATCTTTCCTGCTTTTTACCACAGCGCTCATTTTAATACATTTCTATAGTAACAGCTCATTCACAGGGACTTGTACGGCACACGCGCCACATAAACATTAAAAAACATGTAACTGTTGAAAAGGTGAAGTTTTCTGTAACCAGCTTTGAGGTTTCTCAGTAACATGATGAGCTGCATTTTTCAAGAAAGAGAAAAAGAGAGAGAGGCTTGTGAGGGAACGAATGTTTATAGCTGCTATTTCATAAGTAAGAACAGGAACTTGTTTTGTGGATGTCCAACAACACTAAATTATATTAATTTTAAATTATTAAATTAAACTATAAAAGGATTAAATGTGTGCTGTGCCATTCTTTAATAAATTTAAATAAACCCGTAATTGTGGGTAAATTGCTGTGGTATAAGGAGAATAAAACACTCAGAGTGGTAACAGTAACTCATTATTTTCTTATAACAGTGTAACCATGTGTTAGTTCTTACTTAGTCAAAGTGATAATGTAATGGAACAGAGCACATAACATGGTCAAGAGGAAGTGGATAAGCGCATTTAAAGTTGCACAAATGTTCAATATTTGTTTTCATTCTTGCTATCCAAGAGCTGGTTTTCCAAGATGGAGAAACCAGCTGACCTTTACGGTAGTGAAGTTAGACACTAAATTAGCTGAATTTCTTCTTGAAAGGTTTTGCAGTTGTTAAGTTAATGTTATAAACTGGTTTGGATTAAAGACTGTAGCAACAAATCCGAAAGCTACCAAACCAACATAGATGAAATCAGTCGGCTAATGTGGCTTTGTGTATATGGATGTGTAAGGGAGGTGGGCTAAAAAATAAACCTTACAACAGTTAGAGCTGCATTTCTACCCAATGTGCCTTTAAATACATCACCACATTTACGTAGTTTGTCATTAACCTGCAGAACAAGTATGAGATTTGAGACTTAGCTTTGCAGTTTTTTTTTTATAGTCGCAGTTTCAAATGCTCAAAAATTCTATTTTGACCTGCATTAACCTGCACTCTGTATTTTTATTTTCTGTCCTGCATCCTGTATGAATAAATCATTTAAGTCTAAAAGTCGAAAGTTCTTTAAAAATGTCCATTTACAGCAATATAACTCCATTAAAGATGTATAGTCTCACAAATCAGTTTTTAATACACAGGGTAACAAAAAGCTTTTACCTATAAAACACACAAACACACACACACACACACACAGCAAATTGCAAAAATGGAAAGTGAAAGTATGGGTCGTTGGTGTGTGTGTGTGTGTGTGTGTGTGTGTGTGTGTGTGTGTGCGACCTTGCCCAATGTGCCAGCTGTGACAGACATTGCTGCCTGAGGACCCACAAAACTGATGTCAATTACTTTAGGCCATGTCTGTCTCAGGTCTGTGTAAATAACCTACACACTCAAACAGGAATGTAATAGAGCAGCAACGAACAGTAATGAATGTAACAGCAGTAATAACTGGTAATGAACGTAATAAAGCAAAGATGACTGGTAAAGAATGTAACAGTGGCGATGACTAGTAATAAATGTAATAGAGTGGTGATGATCTTTCTCGCCAGTGTACAGTCTCTGGCGAACCGCGTCTCTGGATCACTCAGAAAATGCTGATGGAATGCAATGTGATAATTTTCATGGAAAATTGGCTCGACAGTACTGTTGCGCTAGAGGGCCTTAACATCTTTAGGGCCGACAGTACAGTTGTGGCCTCCGGTAAAGGAAAAGGTAGAGGTGTTTGCATCTTTATAAACAAGGCTTGATGCATGGACACTGTGGTTTCTGAGACCCACTGTTTTGCTGATATTGTGTTCTGCATTATCGGGTGTAGATCTTTCTACCAACCCTGTGAATTCACACAAAATAATCACTGCCATCGATGTCCCTCTGTATATTAATGCCAAGTCAAGCATGAAATAACTTGGTGCTGCTATTATCAAGCTTTAAACCGGATGGAGCATTTATTTTATGTCACTGCCGATTTTAATCACTCCGATTTTAGGACTGTTTTCCCCAAATTCCACCAGAATGTCTCCTATCCCACAAGAGGAGACAACACTCTGGATCTCATCTGCACCAATATTATGGAAGCCTACAGAGCCCTTCCCCTCTCACACCTCGGGCAAACTGATCACCCGTCCCTGCTTTTACTCCCTAAATACACCCAATTTATCAAATGTGTGAAGCCCTCAGTGAAAACTGTAAAAGTGTGGCTAGAGGGAGCAGACCATTTACAGCATTAGTTTCAACACACGGATAGGAACATGCTTGTTTCCAAATCTACCCTGGACTCCCACACTGTTCTGGATCACATAGACATAGTCAGTACCTGTAAGAGAAATAAAACTTTCCACAATCAGAAGCCATAGATTAATAAGGTAATTTATCTCCTACTTAAGTCATGAGATATTGGTTTCAGGTCTGGAGACCAAGAATCATACAGGAAAGCCAAATATGAGTATAAAATGCAGATAGAGAACAACTTCAACAACTCTGACCCTCAACACATGTGGCAGGGTATCCAAACACCCACTGACTATAAAGAGATAAATAGGGAAGAGCTCCAAGAAGAGCTCAACATCTTCTATGCTCGCTTTGATCAGGGAAATACAGAACATAGGACCATCAAAGTTGAGCCTCCATCTGGTGACCTGCTGCTCACACTCTCCACCAGTGCTGTGTTCGCCGCCCTGAGCAGAGTGAAGGTACACAAAGCTGCTGGCTCTGATGGTATTCCAGGCCATGTGCTCAAGGCCTACGCAGAACAGCTGGCTGAGGCATTCACAAACATTTTCAACCTGTCCTAACCCAAGCAGTGGTTCCCACCCTCTTCAAGACAGCAACTATCTGCCCTGACCCACCTGACACTAGCAACTCCTATGTTAGGATGTTATTTACTCAGCCAACACCATTAACCCTTCCAAGCTGATCACTAAGTATACCGCCCTTGGTATCAGCAACTCCCTCTGTAATTGGGCCTTGGATTTCTTCGCTAACAGATACAGTCTGTTAGGTTTGACAACCACATGTCCTCCACCCTTGTACACCGGCATCCCACAGGGCTGTGTGCTTAAAAATCTCCTCTACTCTCTGTTCACCCACTTGAAACTCCATGATCAAGTTTGCATGCTACTGCCGAGTTTCACATGCTGCTCACAAGTCACCAGTGATCCTGAGTCCTGCTCTCTGGAACTTCCTGATCCATCTTGATGCACTACTTCAGTTTAGAGTTCTCATCACCTAAAAAAATTCCCTTGCTGCTGCAAAGGATGGCCCCACATGTACATAAAGATCACCATGAGATCATTGTGGATGGTACCACATAGAAACCATTAAGATGGCTGTGTATGTTCTTCCTTGCATAGTATTAGAACTGCAATTGTAAAGAAGAGTTTGCACTCAAGACTCCCTCACCGAACAGTTAATAACTTTAGTTCAATATGACTGACTAAGTTAAAACTATAATGAGTCCAGAAATGTCTCTGAAGCTCATATACATAAGTATATGAAGCTCATCTGGGTGACGCCATTTACACAATTGCACTTTGTGACTATATAGTACACAATTATAGAAGTGGCATGACCTATAATCACACTATCCGGTGTCACCCAGATGAGGATGGGTTCCCTTTTGAGTCTGGTTCCTCTCAAGTTTTCTTCTCATGTTGTCTCAGGGAGTTTTTCCTTGCGGCTGTTGCCTATGACTTGCTCATTAGGGATACAATTATAAAGTTAAAATTTATATCCGGAATTTATATGTACATGTAAAGCTGCTTTCTGACAATGTCCATTATTAAAAGCGCTATACAAATAAAACTGAATTGAATGGAATTCCACAGATCACACCATGGTGGTAGTGGTAGTAAAACTGATCAGCAATGATGAGAAGACAGACTACAGAGAAAAAGTTTATCACCTGCAATGTAGTGTGCTCACAACAACCTGTCCCTCAACACCCAGAAGACCAGAGAGCTTATTGTGAGAGGAGCCAAACGCACACTCCGTCTATATCAATGGGGCTGACGTAGAGTGGGTGGCTGACTTTAAGTCCCTGGGTTTCCACATCTACAAAGAGCTCACCTGGGCCATCAACACCTCCACATCAAAAAAGGTGCATAAATGTCTATACTTCCTGAGGAGGCTGAAGAAAGCTCACCTATCTACTCAGATACTAGTGAACTTCTATCACTGTACCATCAAGGGCATACTGATGAACTGCATTTCAATGTGCTATGGCAGCTGCTCAGGCTCTGACTGAAAGGCCCACCGGAGGGTGGTGAAAACCTCCCAAAACATCATTGGTGGCCAGCTACCCTCCATCGCAGACATCTATCACAGACACTGTCTACGGGGGTGAAAGCAAGCATCAAGGACATCACTCAGCCCAACCATAGACAGCTCACTATACTCCCAGCTGGGAAGCACTACAGGAGCCTCCGCTGTCATACCAGCAGGCCAAAGAACAGCTTCTTCCCCTCGGCAATCAACATAACTCAGCTATGCTTCTAATCCCCCATTCTCCAATCCCGACATAGCTGTTTGCACTCAGATCAACTTAAACCATTGTACAGCTTGCACAGTACTACCTCCACTTTGCACACATCACTGGACTGTATTCATTACTGTAATCAGTGTCTCCAGACTTCACACACACAGTGTGCCATTTGCACTGTTTTTTTTTTTTTTCATACCTGATAATCCATTTGCATTTCTGATAACATGCCATTTGCACATGTCACTTACTCTTTATTGCCTACCTTTACCTCGTTGTCCTTTTGCGAATTGCTGTTTCGCACTTCTGGTTAGACGCTAACTGCATTCAGTTGCCTTTGTACTTGTACTCGGCTCAATGACAATAAATTTTAATCTAATCAAATCTAATGAATGTAATAGAGTGGCGATGACCAGTAATGGCTGTAATAAAGCAGTAATAACTGGTTATAACATTCATTACCGATTCTTACATACAAATATTAATTTTTACAGTTTTTAAAGAACTTTTGTGTACTCTTCTACATGCATGTGCATTACACTGGTAGCTCGGAGAGTTGGAGGGAGAGAGAAAGAGTGATGGAGGAGTGCGGTGTTCCCTCCAGCTAAAGCTTCTTTACTCGTTTATCTGAGGAGGGAACATATGGTGTGTTAAAGTGTGCACTTCTCTTCATCCAACCCCACAGGGAGACTGTCTCTCTGCATTACTAATGCATCAGCAAACACCTCGCACTTTCTCTATATATCTTTCACTTTTCCGTTTCTCCTTCCATTCTCTTCTCTCTCTCTCTCTCTCTCTCTCACCCTATTTCACCTTCCTTTTCTTTCTTGCCTATTTCTCTTTCTATCACAGTTTCCCTTTTTGTTGCTATCACTTTCCTTAATTGTGTTTTTTCACATTCTCTCTCTCTCTCTCTCTCTCTGTCCCTCTCTCACTCTGTCTGTGTCTCTGTCTCTCCCTTTCAGCTGAGCCCTAACAACCACCAGATCTGCAGAAACACACACACACACACACACACACACACACACACACACAGCTGTATGGTCAGTGAGTTGAACAGGCCTTTAAACTCAATAATGCTTTAAGACACTCCATATCCAATGCTCAAGTGTACCAGAGATTGATGACATTTACCAGATTGCACACACACACACACACACACACACACACACACACACACAAACACACAGTGTCCCTGAAGGTTAAAGCATTTACACAAATATGCACACACACTTACTCCCTTCAGGTCAATGAATTCACACACAGTGAAAGCCTGCAGGTTGTTTAGACCACACACACACACAGACACACACAGACACACACCCACAAACCCTGAAGGATAGTGGTGTGATTGACAGCTTTCCTGATGCTATGTGTCAGGAACTGATGTTTCCCCTCATTTCCTCTTCCTGTTCTCCAGGTCAGGTGACACCCATAGGTGCCATGGCGATAGAACACCCTTCACAAATATGTGTGTGTGTGTGTGTGTGTGTGTGTGTGTGTGTGTGTGTGTCTGTCTATCTTGAGGGATCAGAGGCAGAGAAGCAAAAAAGCAGCTGCTACCCTTCACTGTCAGACAAACAGATACACTGATGAGTGCTGTCAGTTAAATATACACTGAAGCTAATGCTACAGATACACTGAAGCTAATGCTACAGATACACTGAAGCTAATGCTACAGATACACTGTCGCTAATGCTGCTGATACACCATCACTAGCGTTGTAGATACTGTGAAGCTAATCCTACAGATACACCGATGCTAATGCTACAAACACATTGCTACTTACTAAACTATACTGTAATACAGAGTCCTAAAAGTACAAAAACTGGAAACTTCCAGGGTACAAAAATGCTGTGATCCATCCATTCTTGTTGGATAAATATCAGTGTGCATCAAAGTGGAAAATTCAAAATGCCTTGGACACACACACACACACACACAACCACCCACCCACCCACACACACACACACACACACACACACACACACACACACAGATGGCAGAGTGCCATGTGATTGGCCCATAGGGAAGTACTGACTCATGGACATTTTTGACTTACTCTATGACAGTGTATTTGTGAGTTTATTATTTACTTTAATGCCCCTTCATTTTCCCTTTCTTCATTTCCTCTTGGTTAAATCCTCTTCTTTATATATTTAATGTTTAGATGAATGTATTAGAAGAATGATTGAGTCAACATTATTTAGACTTTGCTACATGATGTATTTAAGTCATTGCAGCAGTTGGGCACACTTTCTTTTACAATAAAGTGGATAAAGCTGTTAAACAGGAAGGATTAATAATTAACAAGAACTACTTGTTGCACTTCCTGTTGCCCCGTGTGAGAAGGTACCGCCTATACTTACCAATACCCCGTGTGAGGAGGCACCGCCTATACTTACCAATACCCCGTGTGAGGAGGTACCGCCTATACTTACCAATACCCCGTGTGAGGAGGCACCGCCTATACTTACCAATACCCCGTGTGAGGAGGCACCGCCTATACTTACCAATACCCCGTGTGAGGAGGTACCACCTATACTTACCAATACCCCGTGTGAGGAGGTACCGCCTATACTTACCAATACCCCGTGTGAGGAGGTACCACCTATACTTACCAATACCCCGTGTGAGGAGGTACCACCTATACTTACCAATACCCCGTGTGAGGAGGCACCGCCTATACTTACCAATACCCCGTGTGAGGAGGTAACATCTATAGGTCACTGGTGCCCCATGTGAGGAGGTAACATCTATACTCACTGGTGCCCCATGTGAGGAGGTAACATCTACCTCAGAAAGACAAGAACAGAAAGGCAGGAAGAAGTATAGAGAAGGAGTGAAATATAGGGAAATGTAAGGTATGATGAAGCAAGGAGAAGGAGAAAATGAGTTGAGGTTGAGAGAGTAAATAGTGAGAGAAAGACAGGAAGAAACAAAAAGAGAACTGCATGAAAAGAAAGAAAGAAAAGAGATCTGAGAAAAAGACTGGGAGATGAAAGAGAAGAAGTGAAAGAGGAAGATAAATAATTGATGGTTGCTGAGAGCAGTTTGAGTTTACTTAATGTATCTGGAAGCACAACACACACACACACACACACACACACACACACACACACACACCAGCTGGCACCACTCCATTATAATTTGTTGTGTGTTGCACCCTTAGCACCCTTAGTCAGGTGCACAGCTGGATCACCCCAGCAGCGTAAGGTTGTGTGTGTGTGCGTGTGTGTGTGTGTGTGTGTGTGTGTGTGTGTGTGTGTGTGTGTGTCCTGCCCTCAGGTTGCTCTCTCTGAGTCATAATGGAGTTGAGTTGTCAGTCTCACAGCTGCCTCAGCATACGGCCTCGGATACTGCACTTTATCTTCAGATCCGCGCAGACACAGACACACACACACACACACACACACACACACACACACACACATACACACACACCACATGTAGACAGACTGAGAGTGTGTGTTTGGTTTGAGCATGCTGTGTGTTTGATCATGATCAGGGTCGATGTGGAAGATGACTGGAAAAATAACTGAACATGACTATCTGATCATGTGTGCGCGCGCGCACACACACACACGCACACACACACACACACACACACACACACACACACACACACACACACACACACACAC
>CM074916.1:30895713-30911023 GCA_037576815.1 Pangasius larnaudii
CTCTCACTCACACACTCTCACTCACACACTCTCACTCACACACTCTCACTCACACACTCTCACTCACACACTCTCACACACTCACTCTCACACACTCACTCACACACACTCACTCACACACACTCACTCACACTCACTCACACACTCTCACTCACACACTCACACACTAATAATGGAGTCTGACAGTGGAATGTAAAAATGATTTTGTTATTGATTGCTCTGAAAGTCGTGTTGAACAGTGATGTGACAAAACAACCTTCATCTTCACAATATATTTAGTGAGAACATGGTGTGTGTGTGTGTGTGTGTGTGTGTGTGTGTGTGTGTGTGTGTGTGTGACATTGTTGTATTGTTTAGGTAGTGTTTCATATCACGTCTATCCATTCACTTATGTGGCCTTCCAGTTTTTTGAAAAGATGAAAAATGCATGGAATTTCTTAAATTTTGCACTCATCTATCCATCCCTCCTTTCATCTATCCATCCACCCATCACTCCATCTGTTGAGCTGTCTACTAAGCCTTCTGTCCTTGTATTCATCCACTTTCCCATCTAATTCCATCCATTTACCTGTTTATCCAGCATTTCATTGCTGAATTCTATCACTCCATCCATCAATCCATCCATCCACTCATCTTTCCGTTCATAAACTTATTTATCTGACCATCCATATGATTATACTTCTATCTGGCCATCAATCTGTCTACACATTCATCCATTCAACATTAATTCAGTCCACCCATCCATCATCACTCCATCCATCTGTCTATCCTTTAATCTGGGCATCAATACATACACATATTCACGTCCATCCATCCATCCATCGCTCATCCCAGCCACCAAACCCTCTATCAATCACTCCATCCATCCATCCATGTTATTGCCCTCTGGTGATTGTATGTGTTTTATATTGTGTTCCTTTTTTTTTTTTTTTTAAATCTAATACAATCAATGCTTTCAGGAGCTTGTTTTAATTCAGAATACAAACAGAGGTCACATGCTCACACACACACACACACACACACACAATAACGGAACAACAAAAAAAAGTCTGCAAAAATAATTTATATTGATTTGAATGTAATGGCAGCTTTGAATCATAAGAGCAGTTAAAAGCAGAACATCACTGGAGGCATTTCATTTTACAGCGTGTCCTAAAGACAGAGGGACAAAATGAGAGAGAGAGAGAGAGAGAGAGAGAGAGAGAGAGAGAGAGAGAGAGAGAGAGAGACAATGAAAGAGACAGCGAGAGACAGTGTGTCGTAAGAGATGAAAGTGTGTGTGAAATCTGATGCCTTTTCTCTTCCTGTACTCAGGATCTCCTTAAAGACATTATCCCGGAGTTAGGAAAGTAAGTGTGTGTGTGTGTGTGTGTGTGTGTGTGTGTGTGTGTGTGTGTGTGTGTTTCCGTCGGGTAAATGGGACGAGGGCAGATGATGATGTCACACCTGAGAAAAAGTGTCTCATTTTTTCAAAGAGAAAATTAAAGGAAGCGTCTCTATTGGGAAACATAACACACAGGTGTAGGTTTGGAGATTAAATTCTAATTTCAACTAAAGGACAAACACTGGACATTTCTTTACCACACACACACACACACACACACACACACACACACACACACACACACACACACACACACCCCAGTGGATTTAGAGTTGGGTGATAATAATAAAGCCCAGATACTAACTAACTAAACTATACTCGTTTAATGCAAACATTTATATATGACAGGAAAATAATGAAAAGTTCCTAATTATTAAAAAAAAGTACTTAAGTGATAAAAGAACTAAATTAAACATATTAGTGTGACTGGTGTTTATCTCCAAAACTGTTTCGGTTCTCTGAGGTATCGCTGATTTGAAAAAATCCTTTCATTAATTAAAAAAAAAAAAAGTTATGCAGCTGTTTATATTAATACACTCATTCTATGACGGTATCGTTTCTACAGTAAGAGCTCATTCGCAGGGACACAGGGTACGGAGAACACTCTACATAAATGGATTAACCTGTATGGAAGGAGTCTCCAGTGTCAGTGCTTTGTATCAGCCCGAGGTAAAGCTGTAACTTTTCTGACATCTTCAGGACGGAGGAGTTTACGCTTCTTTGTGGCTTCTCGGTCACAAAGGAGTTCTTTTTTTTTTTAAATCTTATTAACTTGAAGACAGAAAAATACAGAGGCTGGTGAGGGAACGACTGTTTATAGCTGCTATAACGCAAGTGAGAACAGGAACTAACTCGTTTCATTAATGTTCCACACCATTCAATAGCTTTTCTAGTGCAACTAAATAACCTTAGATAGCGCAAAGAGTCCTGACACTTTCTTAAACTGAACGTGTTTTAATATTAACTCAAGAACAACATTAAAGATTCGAGTAAGATCTCAAACGCTAGCACATTCCCTAATAACGCTAATAACTAAGATGAGTCAAATTTAAAGAGACAGCGTTGGAACATCACTGAGTGCTGAACGCTAGAGGAGGGGGGTAAAAGAACAGTCTATTTGCCCTGACCCACTTCCCTACACTAATGATGCCCTGTGGCAGTCATCCCTCATTACAACACACACACACACACACACACACACACACACACACACACACACACACACACACACACACACCTCGAGCCCCTCACCATGTGGAGCCCGTAGCTGACCTCGAGGGTCCTGCAGAAAAAACACAGCACCAAAACATGCAGCCAGCGAACAGGTGCAGCCCCCTGAGAGACACACACACACACACACACACACACACACACACACACACACACACACACGACAGTCCGCACGACAGTGTGTGTGTGTGTGCTGGAAGTAATGAAGGATGGCAGGTAGAGGAAGAACAGACCAGAGTCTCCTGAGACATGCTAGTGGCAACACACACACACACACACACACACACACGACTAAACGTGCACTGCTTGAAATACCATTAGATGTTTGATTGCTGTTATTTTTTATTTATTTACGAAGTTCTGATCGATCGTCTGCTACGTCTGAGTTCATCTCAGAATGTGTTTCAGGTTCCTCGACTTTTTTTTTCCAAGTAAAATTGAACTTTATTTATTGTTCTTCAGGGAGTTAAAACACTTTAACACTCACTTTTATCATTTGTGGTGTTTAAACCTTTAATTTTAACACTTTTTTCCTTCAGTCTGTTAAAACTGGTTTACTAGTTAAACCGATGATTTAAGTAATAAATGAGTTATAATCCAGTAATATGTAGCTCAGTAATGAACAGTGGCTTCTAAAAAATGTGCTAATATTCTAGTAAGAAGTAATAAAACCTTTAATTAAACAAATAGAAAATAAAATAAAAAATAAAAAAAACATTATTTTGATTCTCCAGTTCTCAGGACACACTGAGTTTAGGTATTAATTAAATTAAAGTTATAATATTTTAACTTAAATATTAATTAAATCATATAAAATATATGTTTAACTTTATAATTGAATAAATATTTATTTATAATTATTACATTCTGAAGTTGTTCCTAATTAAATTCATCGATCATCAAGCTTTAATTAATAAAATACTTATTACATGCTTATTGCTGTTTTATTAAATTAACCTCCAATTAAAATATTACCCATGATTTACTGTTTATTATTTTTTTAATCACTTTTACGTTCTTGTTTTGTATCATTTCATGTAACGGTTCTATTTAAATATATAATCTGTTCACTTTTTCTGAAATTGTAATAGTTTTATGTTTTTCTGTTGATTGTTTTAATGATTTGTTTAAGCATTTTTTTGTTTGTTTGTTAATTTTGAGTTATTTATATACAAAATAGTTTGTATTATTTGTACATGTCTTCATTCTGATTTTTTAAAAAAATTATATATATATTTTTTATTATCTTCTCTCCATCAATGTACCCAGCTAGGATTGCTTACATTATTGCTATCTTGCTTTATTACTTTAAAACCATATCACACACTGCAACCTATAAATAAATATTATCTAAATAATTTCTATTAAATAATTCTGTATATTTAAATGGAATATTTTATTTTTATTGTAATAGAAACACTGATTACATTCTACATTTCAGTTGCTCTCATTTAGAATTGTATTTTTTTTATTTATTTATTTTTTTGGTCTGGATCAGTGTTTGAAAACATCAAATGAGAATTTTCCATAGCAAAAATACACCCTATATATTATAAATAATATATACATTACACAGTTTAATATTTTATGCTCATTAAATCAGCATTAAATAAGTTACATTGTAAAGAATTCATATGATTTTATTACAAATAAAATAAACTGAATTTAAATCCTTTTGTTTTATTATTCTCTTTATCCCCCTCACAGAACGGCCCTCTGTCTCCCTCCATCATGCCGAAGGAGGAGTGCAAGTTGCCTTCAGGCTGTAAACATAAAGAGCGTAAGCCGAAGAAGCCGCATTACATCCCGCGTCCCTTCGGCAAACCTTACAACTACAAGTGCTTCCAGTGTCCCTTCACCTGCATGGAGAAATCCCACCTGTACAACCACATGAAGTACAGCCTGTGTAAGAACTCGCTCTCGCTGCTCATCGAGTCTGACTGGCCCTATAAAAAAGGGAACCTGCTCCCGTCCGACCAGATCCGCCTGCAGCAGGGCATTGTGGGAAGTCGCGGTTCGGAGCAGGAGCAGGAGCAGGCGGAGCAGAAGGGAGGAGACGACCTGCAGATCAGCTTCACCGATGAACAGGAGATGGAGATAGAAAAAGGTGCAGAAGGTGCTCGAGCAGAGACCAACGGGACAGCCAATCAGAGCGCAGAACAGACAGAGCTGTCCCAGAGGGGCGGGGCCAAGCAGGAAGCTGAGCTTATCATGGCGGATGTGTTTTCGCTGGAGGAGCAGCTGTTACGAGCACGCTCAGTGGAGGTCGAATCAAAGCTGCGTCACTACCGTCTCTCCAAAACGCGCTTGCTCCTGTCCGAGTCACTGCCCTGTTACCCCCCCACCATACCCCCTGGGCACCTCAACTGCCCCGATGCGCCATCCCTCAACCTTTCTCTGCTTGGCGTTGGCTACCCTTTGACCTCTGACCTCTTTTCCTATCTTAATCCCGGCCACGGCGCTGCAACCACGTCCAATCCAGCACAGGTCGGCTCTTTGCCTTTTCTGGCTTCAGCAGCTCAGCTCACACACACACACACACACTCCGACCGCTCGGTACTGCCCTCACGCATCTATTACCCCTTCCTGTGTGAGCACACGGCAGCATCAGACCCCAGTAAAGCCATTAAACCCACTGCCTTCACCCCCAAACTCAACCTGTGGAAGTTCCCGACAGTCCGGCCTGCAGGCTCGACTGAAGCCTGGAGCTCGCCTGGCAGCTTGAGCCCAGAGACGGGGCCTGGCAATGGGGAGCGGGGTCAGAGCCGATGGGGCGTGGAGCAAAGTGTGAAAAGGGCAGGGGCTACTCTGGACTCCCATAATGCACCTGTAGAAAAAAAGGCGGTGCCATCATTCCTGACCAATCAGACCATGCCCATTTCTGTTGACCAACTCCTCCTACAGAGCAGGTGAGAGAGCCAAGTGATGACACCACTCGCTCTGAGTCTAGTTATTACTGCATCCTGCTTGTTTAATCGTTTATTAATTTTCTTTTTTTCGTCCTTTTTTTTTTTTTTTACTCTTTTTGCATTTTCTTTTTTCTTTGGTTGGCTTTCCTACTTTATTTCTTTTCTTTTCTTTCTTTAATATTTGTTTCTCTCTTTTTTTCATTCAGTTGAAAAAGTTCGATAACCTTCCCTTTTCTTAGTTAAGCAGAAAAAGATTCATATAAATATTTACGGGGATTGGGAGGACCTAACTTTCTTTTCTTTGTGGACAGAAACAGAGAACTAATCACTATAATTGTGTTAGTAAATGTGTTTGTTGCCATCACAACACCTATCTACAAAATTACACAAAGGTTATTTCTCCATGACCAACAGTCTTTGTTTCTATAAACAGTCTCTTGGCTCCATGAAGCCAGCTAGTCAATGTTCTTCTCCTGTAAAAGGAAGTGGACAGGACTCATCTGGGAAGTGCAGCGGTGCATGAGGTTGATGCTATTGGACGGTCAATAAGCTGACGGGTAGAGAGATGGTTCTACGTTAACTTGACGGTATCTTTAGGTGGAGAAGTGAGCTATCCAGCTGGGGAACTGGAATGACTTTCACTGCTGGTCGAGAGTGCAATAGTTCTGGTGTACTGGACAACAGTCTTTATTTGCAGACAGGTATAAAAGAAAATTTCCTCTGCAAACCAGTATTCCAGGAAATCATTAGTGGTATAATGATATATTGGGACATGATGCATCACGATGCAAAATTGTGATGCTGTGCATCATAGAAATGTGTGATTTACATGTGTATATGAGCATGTTGTTAATTATGCATTTAATGTAATTGCACTGTTTGCACCAGTAGCTCTGGCCTACAACCACCACACATTATGAGCTTTTCAGTAGCTTTCTAGCATCACTAGCCCTGCACCACTGTGATGTACAGAGCGCAAGAAATAGCCTGTGGAACCCGGGCATTTTAGCTGACTTTGGAGCTCTATTTCCAGTTAAAATGACACCTCAGGCACTGCTACCGAGCTCATTATATTTCAATCCATCATTTTCCCCAGGTCAAAGACTTCATAAGTTAATTACTTTATTTTTTAATATATGGTGTAGTACATTTTGTTTACAACATTAAACCTCTGTTCATAGCAATTTTTGATTTATTTAATTTTACACAGACTAAAATGCACATTGTTTTTCATTGTTTAATAATTCAGAAATGAAAAAAAAATCTTTTCAGTCAGAATTTTTCTTCATTCAAATTTTTTTCAAAATATACCAAGAACCAATTGTGAAGCCAGAATGATGAATTGAACTGAATCATGTAGTTATCATAGATTGCTTATGTGGTCAGTATCAAGTCTATCTAACCATTAGCTATGGCATTGCTACGACATGATTAAACAGTGGCCAATCAGCATGCAGCTTCCCACACGAATAAACTCTAAACAAACAAAACTTCACTTACTTCAAGCAGGTGAACAAGAGTTCCTCGATAAAGAGAGTCACACAGAGAGAACCATGTGCTTGATAAGCCATTCTCTTCTTCTTTTTACACAGGGTGACTCCAAAAACCTGTGGTTGCCCCCTAAAGGGCAGGTGAGGAATAACGCCTGTACTGTCAAATATCTAACATTATCAAGTAAAACACTACCAAATCATGAAGTTCGTAAGGTCACGAAGTAGTGTAAAATGCACAAAAATAAAACACGCAATGATATTTTAGTTTTATACTTTTTGTTTAACAAAGTCAACCTTGTTTCCTAATTTAACATGTTTATATGTTAACTCCTGATGCAAAAAAGCAACAAAAATGTACTTAAAGGTGCAACTTTGCATTTTAAACATATTAAACATATTTTAATTTGTAATTAATGCCATATATGTTTTTCTTAAAATAAACTTTAGCCATTTTTTAAATATTTGAAAAATTGTGATTTCAAAACAAGATTCTGTTGCAAAATTAAAAATAAAAAGATTTATTATAAAGGCTGGTTTCCGTACCTAAAAAAAAAGATTGTAATATAACAAAAATTTTACATTCATGCTTTGTTCAATAGATTATTTTAAATGGTCTTTTATTTTGTGCACTTTGCTGTGATGCAAATGATGATGAAGGCCTTAATGACTTTTCATTTTGTCTCTCTCTATCTCAACAGTCGGACTGGATTGGACGAGCGTTACCCGGACATGAGAAGCTCCGCCCACTTCTCAGAGGCAGGCGAAGAGAAGGACAGAGGGACGGATGCAGAGATGAATGGAGGGATGGATGGAGAGATAGCGTGCGATCTTTCCTCAGCGCTGCAGGAGCTTCATCGTGCCGAGCGAGAGGCGGAGCTACACCCTGAACACGCCCACTCTCACCACATGTGGGCACAAAAGATCCGCAAAATCCGCCTGGAGCTGTCTCACATCCAGCAGGCGCTGCAGAGGACCGCGCAGGGACCCCTTGACCTATCTGTCAAAAAGGAGCCCGTCGCCATGACGACCACGCCTCCGGGTGAAAAGCATGAAATGAAACAGGTGACAAATGTTAACGTTTATTGCTAGTTAGCGTTTTTAGCAGTTAGTCCAGAGCACGTAGAAACTCTTCACAGTCAAAATTTTTCAGATATCTCCAACTTCACGATGATGCAAAGTTTATCAATATACAACAGCCAAGGAAAGTTAGTGGATAGTGGTCAATGCTAGCTAGCTAAATTACTCGGTCAATCATTAGCGAAAGTAAATCTTGCAAGTTAGCATGCAACATTGTCTGAAACATAGCGTCAGATTTGTTTTAAGCGTGTGCTAATTGATGTAAAATAGCTACAGAGTAGCTAACGAGCTATTTATACTAGACCTTCATTTACACTGTAGTGAGCTTTGTGATAAGTTAAAGTTGTGTTGTTTTATATTCTGTTAACTCTGTTTTAGAAAACAAAACTCTTTTTGTCACACAATAGCATTCAGGACAGAGCCAGGATATGAGTTCTGAGACAGGAGAAGAAGAGGAAGAGGAAGAGGAAACAGAGACAGAGGACGAGTGGAAGAAACGTTCTCTCGACGTCCTGATCAGGATGGGCCAGTCCCAGGGCATTTCCATGGTGACCCCAGGTGTTGCCATGGTAAAGTCAGAGCCGTTGCTGGGTGATGCAGAGGCACTGTGGAACAGCAGGACCAGGAAGTGTGAAGCTGACTCCAGTGTTCGTGTGTGTTCTAAAACCCCAAACTGCCCCTCAAGCCCAATAACTGCTCCCACAGTACAATGACTGCCCCATTCATCAAATAACTATCCTCTAACACCAATAAATGCCCCATAACTCCAATAACTGCCCCTCTAACTCCTATAACTGCACATGTAACTCCAATAACTGCCCCTGTACTCCAATACCTGCCCCGTTTGTCCAATTACTGCCCTGCTTACTCCAATACCTGCCCTCTAACTCCAATACCTGCCCCTTTTGTCCAATAACTGCCCTGCTTACTGCAATACCTGCCCTCTAATTCCAATACCTGCCCCTTTTGTCCAATATCTGTCTCTGTAGCTCCAACAACTGCCCTTCTAATGCCAATAACTTCCCTTTTTATCCACTAACCACCCCCGATTCCAATAACTACCCCTTTAATCCAACGACAGCTCCTGCAGTACAATAACTACCCTGCTTACTCCAATAACTGCACCTTCAATCTACGAACTACCCCCAACTTCAATAACACCACCCCACAAAGACCAACAACTGGCCCAATCCAATATCTGGCTCTCTAGTTAAACATCTGCCCCGATACAACAACTTACCCTCCAATTTAACATCTGCCCCAATCAACTTCCAGTTTAAACTGAATGAACTAAGTGACTCAGTTTGTCATGTGACTCTGAGGAGTAACAGCATGTTATATAACAAAACGGAGAGGCTATAGAGAGCACGTTCCAAGCTAAACACACACACACACACACACACACACACACACACAGTCTCAGAGGCACAATTAGATAGGTGTTTAAAAACCTCTGTAATTATTTAAGACTGACTCTACACGCTCGCTCTAATATTTTTTACTCGTACAGCACTGTTTCGATTTTCGATAAAATAAATAAATGACATAATGACAAAGCTGTCAGTCAGAGGGATGAAGTGAGCTCTGATTTTAGTTTTTGGAAATTAATGAATGAATTACTTCTGTACAGAATGTGTATAATTTTACTCTTTACTGTGTGAAATATTTGACAGTTCGCACCGGTCGTGTCTCATTTGCACTTCTGTGAATATAAACATGTAGCTAGTGTTCGCTGCACAGTCTCTTATAATTCATTTTTTATTGTTTTAATGAAATATAACTCTCGCTAATCCATCATCCTTCACACAGACAAGAGCTTTGTTAACATCTGTTGTATCTGTTGCCAAAAGCCAAATGTAGTGAATAAAAATAAAAAAAACAATCAAACCTGCAGTGAATTGTGTTGTGAATCTGAATTTTATTTTAGTTTTAATATTTGTGGTTAAAGTTGATTCAGAAACTGTTTCAAAAATGGGCTTGAACTTGAGGGGGGGAAAAAAAACCACCTAGACCTGGAAGCGTTTTTCTGTTTGTCCCGATGAGACAAATTAACAACAGAAAGCAGAAAACTATCTAAAAAAAAAAAAACCCTGAGTTTTTTCTAAGAGTGTAAATTTACACTGGACTTTAGATGACTGATTTATTAGAGATGCAGAACAACGACAATGTTCAGTGGAAAATGGTCAAAAACAGCACAGTGCCTGTGTTGCGTTTTTCTGTTTGTTTTTTTTAAAGTTTTGGAATCTTCTCTATTTGCGAGGACAGATTTGCCGAGGAGGTTAAGTCTCAGGTCGTCAGGGCGACTGTCGCCAGGCAGCGGTTACCGTCTGTGACGCGGTTCACTTTAAGCAAACGCGTTCTTTTGCAATCATAGTGACACACGGTGACACGCCTTCCTGCTGCGTTAAAGGTGAACTTCCTCTCAGAGCTGAACGTGAGCGTAGGGGTTTCCCGCCCCCCGGCTGCAGGGGCTGTGGGGAAAGGTCACGGTCACCATGGCGACCCCTGGGGCATGACAGTGCCCGGACTGACCCCTGCACTCCACCTGCACTTAAAAGGTCACCTGCTACGACCGTCCTTACTCATTAGCATCATGATTACAACTTCCTGTCTCGGTGATGTCACTTCCACTTAACGTCTTTGTTATGTCTCTACGATCTTCTTCTTCATTCTCAAAACTCTCCTAAAAGTCTTTTAATGGTATGAGTTTAAACCTCTGCAGGTTACAGTGTGGAGAATTCATTCGCGATGTTTTGCTTTTGCGGATTTCGCCATAAGTGAACTAAAATTCAGAAGAGATTAAAAGACTGTAACCATGGCAACAAGTCATTTATAGTAACTCATACAGTAACTGATTCATTTAAGCAACAGCGTGCATGTTATTTATTTATTTATTTATTTACTTACTTATTTATTTATTTATTTATTTGGACATACAGATGACATTGATTTTTAAGATTTATTTTAATCTACAATTTTTGGATATTTCTGGACGTAGTAAATATTACTACATATTTTAAATACATTCATGCTTTATATTTTAGTTCATCTTTCTGGATCAGTTTTGTATTATACGACTTTCCTCATTTCTATGTCTGACGTTCTGCTGTCTGTTACATTCCTTATGTTTATTAATGTGTTTATTATTATTATTATTATTATTATTATTATTATTATTATTATTATTATTATTATTGAATAAATTTGCTTAACAGTAACCTACTTTACCTTTATTTCTATCCTTTATACTAATATTTTTGCACATTAATCTCAAAACACATTCAATACCTCAACAGTTACTTCAGAAAATTATATTATATTATATTATATTATATTATATTATATTATATTATATTATATTAAGAAGAAGATCAACATGAAAATTGCAAATGAAATTAGGTTCGTTTTCATAATAATAATAATAATAATAATAATAATAATAATAATAGTAATAATAGGAAAAAGAAGAAAAGGGAGATGAAGGACACTGAATACACGACAATAAAGAGAATGAAATTGGACAGAACTAAAATTCCTGAAGGTGACGACAGTTAATGATATTCAGATATGTTAGTGTTTGTGTGTGTGTGTGTGTGTGTGTGTGTGTGTGTGTGTGTGTGTGTGTGTGTGTGTGAAACCTGGCATGATTTAGTGCATCTTTCTGAATCATCAACATGATAAATACTGCCGTATTTTCACATCATATTCATTTAAATATAAATGTAAATATACATGTGGTATGATATACAGGAATAAACAGGTTAATTATTATTATTCTTTATTTATTTTTTTTATTATTATTATTATTTCTTCTTGGCACCAACACTTTATGAGACCTAAAATGACACTTATTCAGCAGTATGAGACTTCTCTGTAGTGAGTGTAGTGAGTTTAGTGGAAACTCGTGGCTAAGTGCTGTCCTCTACTGGAGGCGGAGAGGCAGACAAAAGCACTAACATATATATAAAATATATATAAAATCCCTCTTCTTCAGTGTAACCATGGCAACTGTGGCTTAGGCGTAGGTCTGAATTTATACTTTGCCATTGCAGTTCAGTTAAACAAACAATTCTGAGTACGCAGAAAGGAGCGAAGGATCCTTCGATACACATACACTGTGTTACTGCTACATCATTACATTTATCGAAATTACTGACAAATTCTAAAAATATTATAAGTTTATGATATGAAATGATTTCTCGCCGTGATTATCAGCATCATCTACATCCTCTGTCTCGTCATCTGAGGGAAAAGACACTCACAGCATTTAAACACATCAAATCTTTACATAAATATAATATATTTATATAAGATATAACTTTGATTTCAGTCAAAGGCAGATTTTCCATCTTTTTTTGGGTCATCCACACACACACACACACACACACACACACACACACACACACACACATATATATTCCTAACCACTAGAGGTCTCAGTTGCCAGAATGATCAGTCACCTTCATCGTCGCTCATTGTTTAAACACCAGTCAGTAAATCTGAGCACTAAACATAACACACACTTTTACACACAAGTTTCCATCAGTGAGGTTTTGTTAAGACAGTTTTGCATCTATTCATCTGTTGGTCGAGTCTGAATCAATAATATACTTATTATAATATAGTTTTAATATACTACTACTACTACTACTAATAATAATAATAATAATAATAATAATAATGTACAAGGAACATGTAGTGCTGAAAGCGGCCTCATAAAACTCTTTCGTTCATTAGTCAGAAAGACGCTGATGTAAATAAATAAACTTATCGTAAATAATCTTTACGAACTGCTTGTAGGAATCACTGAAATCACCCGAGTACAAAGAACACGGAGCATATAATTAGATGATTACATAAATAACTAGTTTAAAACATTTTCTGTGTCACATCCAACGTTTATTTTCTCTTTTTGTTCCACATCTTAGGAACATTTCTGCAGTTCTACAGCTCTGTGCTTTGGCTCGGTTTAGCAGCTCGCACTCTGCAACTGAAAACACACAGCGTGATTGATTCACTTCCTGCAGGGAGTCGATTCAGAGTCGATTCACTTTCTCGGTCGGAAGCGAAGCGAGACCACCTCGCTCGGACGTTCTCGGACCCGAGTGTGACTGCTGCCTAGAGAACTACACCGAGGTGCAGAACACAGCGAGGTTCTGTCCAAACACACTGTACTTCTGATCATAAACACATTCAGTTAATGAGATGGGAGGACAGATGATATATATGAGATAATAATAAGAAACTAAAAGTAAACAAATTTTAAAAATAAAATCCTGCATATTGCCAGCGCAACCCAGTTACCAGCACCAAAATCCATTTCCCAGAATACACCACGGCCTACAAACATGGCCGCCCCGGACTACACTTACCATAGTGCACGCACCTTGTCACGTTCCCAGTCACTGGACTTCTAATCATTCAGTCCTGTCACCAATCACCACCAGCACACACACACACACACACACACACACACACACACACACACACACACACACACACACACACACACTCACTCACTCAAACCCCTCCTCCTGCTTCATTATCTGGACCGTTCACTCCTTATAAATGGAGGCTTTTTGGCCGAGGGCTTTATTCACACACTCACACACTCACACTCACACACCGACCCCTATTCGAGACCACCACTTACACACACACACACACACTCAGCCTCAGCCTCACACACACACACACACACACACACACACACACACACACACAGAGCACCTGAAAGCCATGAATGAGCTGAAGAGCAAGTCGTTTTGGAGAGCCGTGCTGGGCGAGCTGGTGGGGATGACGCTCTTTATCTTCCTCAGCGTCGCCGCTGCCGTCGGAAACGAACACAACTCCCACCCGGATCAGGAGGTGAAGGTGTCGCTGGCGTTCGGGCTGGCCATCGCCACGCTGGCTCAGAGTCTGGGCCACATCAGCGGCGCACACCTGAACCCGGCCGTCACCCTCGGCATGCTGGTCAGCTGTCAGATCAGCGTCGCCCGCGCCGTGTTCTACATCCTGGCCCAAATGCTGGGCGCCTCAGTGGCGAGCGGCATCGTGTACGGCGTCCGGCCCCTGAACAACACCAGGCTCGGGGTCAACGCGGTGAGTGACCTTTCATATCCAAACATGTCTAATACGCCATACTCAACTGAGTATGACTCCATTCCAGTCCAGCAGCACATCCCATACGATATAAAGCCTGGACCCAACGTCAGTGAGCTTAATTTCACCGAATCTGTCGGGTTTCATCCACAATCGTCTTCCGCTGTGTAACTTTTCCTAACTTTCATACACACTCTTTGCTGGAATCATCCAGAATTGAATGTTGTAGCTGAGGCCACTAGTATGACATCACGTACCATATAAATGTTGGCCCAAGCGTCAGTGATGTTGATCTATCGCGTGCATGTCATTCACAACTATTGTCCTGTGTGTAACATTTCTTACCTTTCACACACACACACACACACACACACACACACACACACACACACACTCTCTCTCTCTTTGCTTCAGCAACATAGTTCAGGCCACTTCTAGCATGTTTGACATTAATTTTGGCCAAAAATGACATTAATCTGATTGAATCTGTCAACAATTCTTGTTTATTATATTTCAAATTTCTTAACTTTTTGACACACACACACACACACTCTTCGCTAATTCTCATCCAAAACCATCATGTGTGAGTGTTTATATGGAGGTCGGATCGTTTTCCAGTCTAATCCTTTCCTTTAAAACGCACGTCAGAGCAGGAGAAAGCACGCAGCTGTCCGGTTAGCGTTATTATCAGGCCCAGAATGTAGGTCTGATATACACGTTGGCCCAAATGTCACTGGTCTCAGTGTCAACATGGCGATAATCTGCCTGAATCTGTCAAGAGCCACAAAGAATCGTTGTTGTCCGTCATGTTTTTAAACTTGAACAATTCTCATTCAGAGATGAATAAAGACGTTCGGGCCGCTCCATGCCAGCCCAAAAACACATCATGAATGAGTTCATGGTTCAGAGCAGGAGAAGTCGGACCTGAAAGCACGGGGAGGTTAAGCAGGAGAAGTCGGACCTGAAAGCACGGGGAGGTTAAGCAGGAGAAGTCGGACCTGAAAGCAGGGGAGGTTAAGCAGGTGAAGTCGGACCTGAAAGCAGGGGAGGTTAAGCAGGAGAAGTCGGACCTGAAAGCAGGGGAGGTTAAGCAGGAGAAGTCGGACCTGAAAGCA
>CM074916.1:30923905-30928983 GCA_037576815.1 Pangasius larnaudii
TCTCTCTCTCTCTCTCTCTTTCCCTCTCTCTCTCTCTCTCTCTCTCTCTCTCTCTCAGTTGTTTCAGTTTTCATGTGCTTTATTGCCATGACGGATAATTGTACATTTGTATTGCCAAGGCAGGTACAAAGGAAGAGTATTGTAAAAACAGGAGAAATAAAATAAAAAGACAAAACAAAATAAAATTATAATACTAATAGATTAAAATACACAAAAATAGTGAAAACGATCTCTTTCTCCTCTCTATTTCTTTCTCTATAGTTTTTAATCGATATTTCTCAATATACACATCATTCTCTCAAAACTTTTCCAGTATTAGGCTTTACCTGTGTTCACTATTAGTTTGTCCATTTTTTTTTTTTAGAAGTTTTAGAAGATAACGATGAGTTGTGATTTCCACCACTGTAGCTAAATTTTGAAAAAATAAAATAACAAACCCCCTGGCTGCACTTCACAGTTTCCCCACTTTGCGAAACACTGCTTTACTGACATGAGTGTCAGATTACATTATCATCATCAAAGCTAATAGCACAGGAAATTTAAAGGTTAATAAGAGTTTAATGTAATAAGGTTAATAAATAAAGTTATTGATAATCAGCAGAAAATAAAAGACAAAAAAGAGGAATAGTTGCTTGATCAATTGAAATATTTGTAAAACTTGCTCTTTATCCTTATATCTCTGTCTTTGTTTTTATTTATAGTTGGAATCTAAGCAGATGTGTGAATTTTATGCTGTTTATTGATGCATTTGAGCTAAATTAAATTTGGTATTTTTAATCTGTGGTAGCTCAGTGGTTAGGACGTTGGGCTACTGATTGGAAGGTCATGAGTTCGATCCCCAGCACCACCAAGCTGCCACTGATGGGCCCTTGAGCAAGGCCCTTAACCCTCAACTGCTCAGTTAAATAAGATAAATGTATAAATAAGATAAATGTAAGTCGCTCTGGATAAGGGCGTCTGCCAAATGCTGTAAATGTAAATGTAATCTGAGCCACCGTTTGAAGCATGGAAGTGTGTGTATATGCATTGGGCGTGCCTTTATTGTCATTTCAACCGTATACAGCTAGTTAGTACACAGTGAAACGAAACAACGTTCCTCCAGGACCATGGTGCTACCTAAAACAACAGAGAACTACATGATACCACACATTACTACATAACGTGCACGTGCAAACAGCACAAGACAGTATTATGACTATAAAAACAGGACAATAGGCACAGTAAGAGACAGTGCAGCACCTGACTAGTACACAGTTCTAGTGTGAAAGTGTCAGATATAACAGTAGTGCAAAAGAATAACAATATAATAAATTGCTGTGAATGTAAACATAACATACTATGACATAGTATTCAGCAGATAAGCTTATACCATATATGGACATCGCAGTTATTGGGGTAGAAGCCAGGTAGGGAGTATAAGTAGTGACAAATATTATACACAATATTTTTATAAATACAGTAGCAGCAAAAATGTACAGTATGTAGGCCGCAAACTGGGTGCCATAATAATTTGCATCCAAAGTTACCAAAGTGTTGAAATATGTTATGGAGCATCCTACTTCATACATGGCCTCCAGTTATATATTTAATTAATTTTTATTCATCTCCATGTTTAGGATGCTAAAAATTACTGCAGGTTTTGGGGGGAAATTAAAATGTTATGTGGCTATTTCAACTTAATATGTCATTATTTTCAGTTAATAACTAGTTCTGATTCTTACTTAATATCACATTATTCCACCACAGTATGTCATTGTTTTTAAATTAATGTTTTGTCAGTTCAACTTATTCTTATGTTATCTTTATATCTGAACACATTTAAGTGAATAATCATTAATAATTGATGTACATAAGTCAACTGAATTCCATTAAACCAACATCTGGCTTACTTAATTAACTAACATTCAATATGTTAACATTATTCACATTAACTAACATTAACTAATGTTCAATATGTTAAAATTATTAACATTGAATAACATTTATTAACTAACGTTCAATACATTAATCTCTTTAATAGTTTGTAGTTAAGATGTTAAGATGAGATAAATGAAAATAACGACATCATATCCTGAAAGAACAAGATATTACTACATTGGAATCATGGTGTATCTTGAAATAGTGAGTTAAGTCATAAGAATGATGTATTAAGTCGAAAAAAATATATAATTTCAAGTTATTTTTGACAGATTGTGGGTCAGAGTTTCCTCATAAAGTAAAGAATTTCACAAAGCTGACTCAGGAACGCACTTTATTAAAAAGAGACACCATGTCACTGTAGTATTTGGTGTTTTAGGGGTATTTCTTGTACGTTTGTGTGTTTATTCACCTCTACAGCTTAAAAATATATGAGTTTTTAATGAGTATGCTAACATGCTAACGACCCTCAGGGTTTCTTTTTATTTTATTTTTTTTTAATTAACCCCCCCCGTCACCGCGCGAGCGCTATGAGGTGTCCTCGCGCAACACAACCCCCACGTCCGCCCCCCTTTTCTCCCCCCCGTCCACTGTGATTGGTTTAAAGTTTCAGCTCTCTGGCCGCTGATTGGTCCGCGCCCGCATTCCTCCACACTGAAAAGTTGCAGCGCTGCTGCGTGCTCGCGCACTCCGGCACCGGGCAGCAGGGATGCTGAGATAAACACAGGTTTACTGGAATGGAAAGCGAAAATGGAGTCGAGGATTATTACTAAGTCTAGGCGAGTTTTATGATAATTTACCTTCCTGTAGTGACGCTGAAGCGACTGACCACTCTGACTGGATGTATATTGACTCAGCTGTGGGGTGAAGATTAACGGAAATGGAGGTTTTTGTGTGGATTTCGGTGTTAATGGCGGTCACTGGAGCGAGCTATTCAGCCGATGAGTGCAGCTGGAGGGGAAGGTAAAATTTACTATATTAAACAGTCTGTATACACTGTGTTAATTGATCATCCAGGACTGTCTAAGAGCGTTAAAAGCTACATTTCAGTCCAAAAATGTTTTTAAAGCAAAACTTCAGGCACGTCCCAAATGCATACTATCATACTAACTAGTACGCTACAGTAGTGCGAACGCGCCCGCCAAGGCACGCGCACTACTTAGTACACTAGTATGCGTTCTGAGACGGAGCCATAGTGCGCGCTGATTTTTCTCCCATTTTCCACTAATAAACACTAACATTCATCGTTTAATCTACAATTGATATACTTAACTGCATTTATATCTGCTTTATCTTGTAGAATCTGTGTTTTAAAGTGATTTTGTGAGTTGAAAACATCACAAAATGCTCCAATTCGTTGAAAGTTCCGTTAAATTCCGTTACACTCCGCGGGGGTTTAAATAGCCAGAAGTGCGCTCGCGCAGTGGAATGCATGCTAATGTTCTGCGCATGCGCGTTTGGGGGAAAAAAAAACCAGCCTGAAGGCTAAATTATTAAAAGGGATTATGGAGTATTTAAGTGCAGTTTCTGTGCTGTTAGAGACAATGTGCACTAACAGTGATGGCCTGTGACCCGAGATTAAACCTGCAGGAGATGAATGAACACCATGAGTGTGGAAAAGTACTGATCACAGCATGATCACGTGTTTATTTTTAAAAAAAACTAACCTCTATATTCACCCCTCTCTCTCTCTCTCTCTCTCTCTCTCTCTCTCTCTCTCGGCGCTGTGTAGCGGTCTCTCTCGGCCGGAGCAAGGTGTTGAGCAGGTGTTCCTGCGCTGCGCCGAAGGCTCCGTCGAGTTCCTGTACCCCACCGGGGCCCTGCGTCTCACTCTCTTGCCCCGCCTACCCAGACACAGAGTGGGCGGGGCCAGCGGGACGCCCTCGTCTGTCTGCGTCAAGCCAGAGCCTCAGTGGGGCGGAGCCCAGCTTTACCTGGAGAGAGGCGGAGTCCTGGAGCTACTAGTGAGCGACACACCTGGTCCCTCCCACATTCGCTGCTTCAGCATCACTCCCGGGGAAAGCCCCGCCCTGTTCCTGCAGGCCACGCCCCACAGCGACATCAGCAGGCGCATCGCGGCTTTCCGCTACGAGCTGAGAGGGGATCGGGCGGCGCGGATTTCAGTCGACTCTGTGGATACGGAAGAAGGTGAGCAGCGTGAAAGCGGAAGGTGTTGATGTGAAGATATCGGGGCGGTGGCTAAAGTGCGGATCTCTGCGTTAACTCCACGTGCTTTCGTGTTACGGTCGGATCATCGACGCTTGCTGCTTGTGCACAGAGCTACGAAGCAGTTAGGAGGATAGCTAACATCTGTAGTGGAGGATAAAGGGATTCTGGTCGTACAAGATGGCCGCCTCACATGATCACCTTTTATAGATTACACACTGGGTCTCAAACCACGTCGTCAAACACAACTCCAGGAACCTGGTAGCTACTTTAGCTAGTGCATTTTCCTTTAATCAGTGCAGAAATCACACACACACACACACACACACACACACACACATGGTGTGGGAACAGGGAGAGAGAGAGAGAGAGAGAGAGAGACGGAGAGATTGAGGGGGGGAGGGAGAGAGGACAAAAGCTCAGTATGGAGAGGGGACTAGTCCTTTCAACATACCGCATGAACGAGCCGTATCCGTGGTAACGGGGGGATGGTCAGCTGAGGGACAGGGCTTTTGTTCAGGAGCTAAAGACACACACACACACACACACACACACACAGGATGCGAGGTAATTTAAAAAATGCAGTGATGCTTCGTTAGACGTTTCTGTGTGTGTGTGTGTGTGTGTGTGTGTGTGTGTGTGTGTGAGTGACAGCATTGAGGGGAAACAGAATAACAGGAAGTGTTTAGACGGCTTCACACCTCACTGCCTTTCAACAGGTGCCTTAACTCACACCAATCATCTCACACACACACACACACACACACACACACCTGTGTACTGGTTTCTAGGCTGTAAAAGTAACGTGTTGTTACTTCCTTTTCCTGTTCTCTTAACTCCCTCTCACACACACACACACACGCGCGTCCGAGTGTGTGTTCCAGTCTCTCTATAACAACCAGGACATTTGGAACGTAGCCCATGTGTGTGTGTGTGTGTGTGTGTGTGTGTGTGTGTGTGTGTGTGTGTGTGTGTGTGTGTGTGTGTGTGTGTGT
>CM074916.1:30943789-30968092 GCA_037576815.1 Pangasius larnaudii
GGGAGAACAGGAGAGGACCAAGTACTGAGCCTTGGGGAACACCAGTGGAGAGTCTGCGGGGAGCAGATGTGGATCCCCTCCATGTCACCTGATATGACCGTTCTTCCAGGTAGGAAGCAAACCATTGCCATGCTGCACCGTGAATTCCTAGGCTCATGAGGGTGGACAAGAGAGTCTCGTGGTTTACTGTGTCAAACGCTGCTGAAAGGTCGAGGAGGATGAGGACTGAAGATAGTTTGGCTGATCTAGCAGCATGTAGCTTCTCCGTGACTGCCAGAAGGGCAGTCTCTGTGGAGTGTGCCGGTTTGAAGCCAGACTGATTGGGATCTTGGAGGTTGTTTTGCGAGAGATAAAGAGACAGCTGACTATAGACAGTACGTTCAAGGGTTTTAGAAAGAAAAGTGAGAAGTGATACCGGTCTGTAGTTGTTCATGTCAGAAGGATCTAGAGAGGGTTTCTTCAGGATGGATAAGACATGTGTAAAAGAGAGTTTCTTACACACTTTTACCTGGATTATGTCACTGGAAGGGGAGAGGCTGTTGCTATGGTTACATAGTAGCATGTCGGCTACCTACGTGATGTTGATGTGGTGGTTGTCATGGTTACCTGTGCAGCGACTGCAATCTCTCGGAGTTGCTTCCTGATATCGGCCCAGGCTTCCTCAGAGAGCGCTACACTGCACAGCATTTATATAAACAATTAATAAACACTATATAAACAAGCAATAAATAAACACAATAAAATTATTGCAAATGAAGTTTAAAGGTGCTAATATTTAAGACTCACTTCTGAGATGGCTGTGACAGCAGAGATACCTACAACAATAACAATAATCATAATATTTACAATTCATTACCAATCAGTGCTAATCACACACACACACACACACACACACACACACACACACACACACACACACACACACACACACACCTGTTCTTGTGCGATTCTGAGTTGTGTCTCCAGGCGAGATTTGTCCTCTCTCAGCCTCTGAAGTTCTCTCTCAGTCGCTCCTCTAAGCTCCGCCTCTGCAGGGCTGAAATGTGCTTCTGGTGGCCCTGCCTCCAGAGCATGCCCAGTGTGTGCCAGGATCTGCTCACGCTGCATTCTGGGAAAATGTTATAAACACTGTGTTTGATTGTGTTACAGTCAAATAACAAGTGACGGTGTGATGTGATGAAGTTGAGTTACTGTTACCACCCTGAAGTTGATTATTTTCCAACAACAGCACCTCCCCAAGTGTTTCATTCCATTTATACCGCAGCAGTTTGCCCAAAAAAATTACGTTTTTTTTTCTTAAAGTACAACACAGCATACATTTTTATTTCTTTTATTTACAGTTACATTAAATGTTGTGGAATATCGGTGAAACAAGTTAGTTCCTGTTGTCACTGGCAGCTATAAACAGTCGTTCCTTCACCAACCTCATCTACTGGAGAATCCAAACAGTCCATTCAGGAGTCTATTTTGAAGTTTGGTACTTTAAATGGGAAATTTAATCGATTACTGACTGCAGGATGTTGCCCTTAGAAGAGCTGCCATGAGTGACATAATCCTTCTACACATAGAGTACCACAAGGATTGGCAAGGTGTGATCAGATACCATTGAGTTTGCCATGTAAATTCAAACAGACTGAACTTTTTTACAGAACATCAGCATGCCATGAACAACACAATGTATCAGCTGAAACACACACAGAGGCTCTCCACCACCAGCTGCAGAAACACTGAGGGTCCACACAGCCATGAAGGACTACCTGTGTGTGTGTGTGTGTGTGTGTGTGTGTATACCTGTATGCAGTGAGCAGTAGCTGGTGTGTGTTGTTGAGGTTGCAGAGGCGTTTGCGGTAGTTTCTCAGTGTGCTGGTCAGCTGATCCTCCCTAGAACGATACGACATTCTCACCTCCTTCAACATGGAGTCCACATATTCCTTCAGCTGCACACTGGCATCACCGTCTCTGCGCGCACACTCCTGTAGACACACACAAAGCAGTTTGGTGTGTTAGCTACTCTACAGTAACAGTTTAGAAGAGTTTAGAAATCTAACACTGCTGCAATAAATACTGGGTTAAATCAGTAGCTGTAATGAAGTCCTTTCAGCATGGCGCTCAGCCACAACCAAGCCTGGCAACTAACCAGCTCTACCAGTGTTCCTTATCCTGTGTTAGAATTTAGCATATTCATTAGCATTTTTCCATTAGCTTCCATTAGCATTAACATTCAGCATAGCACTTAGCATTTGCCATGGTGTTAGCCTAGTCTGTTTCTGCATTGTGATTGTTCTAGATTTTAGTTGTGATTTTTTTAGTTAATCAATTACTTTGTCATATTGCATATATGTAATAAACCCTATATTAGTGTCTGTGGTGGCAGGGGCATGGTCAAGAGGAGGAGAGGAGGTGGCTCAAACCGGCAGGTAACGCATAATGATTCTCACCTCTGTTGGATTAGCCCAATTTTACTTGTGTGTGTCTGTTTGTGCTTTCAGGGCCTCCTGTAATGATTAAGAGAGAGAGAGACAACCAGTATAGAGCCGTGCGTGTGTGCATCATTGAATGAGCCTGCTGAAAAGTGAAAGTAAAAATAGAGAGAATAAAAAGCCCTTTCGAGTAGTCTTCAGTCTGCCTCCCCCTCTCCTCATTCCCAATCCAACCCAGACATGTTACAGTGTCTATTTCTTGTTTTCCATTTTGTTACAGAATGCTGCCCCGAATAACAGCAGGCACAGCAGGGAAAGATAAAAGCACTCCACAGGTGGAGGCAGTCAGTGTTGAAGCTGTGATGAACCTGCAACAAACAACAGATCAGCCAACTTTAACAACAAACTCAGCAAATCACTCAAATGTTGCAAAACATGGCTCAACAGCTGACAGTTTCGAACAGCAATCCTCCAGTGAATTCAGGCATGGTGAGCCGAACTACTGCTGCTTCCCATGTCTCCAAAATCTCCAAAGCTTACAAATGTGAAGACAAACCCAGTGATTGCAGAGGATTTCTTTTGCAGTATTTTTATTTAATCCTTGCAATCTGTCCAAGTTCAGCACAGAAGTCTCGAATGTGGCTTTCATTACCTTTCTACTTAAAAGCAGAGTATGGGACTGGTCCACAATGATCTGGGAACCGCAGGAAGAGGAGACTCAGTCTTACAGGCAGTTTACCTTCTTATTTAAGATGTCTAACAATTCACCTGAGAGTAAGGAGAGAAGATCTTCAAAATCCACCAAGGTAAAAATCCTGCTGCTGAGTATGCTCTAATCTTCTGTACTCTGGTGGCCCAAAGTAAATGGAATGAATGAGCCCTCATTTCAGGTTACTAGAGAGGACTACATGAGGAAATTCAAAGAGAATTGATTTGTAGAGATGACTCCCTAACACTGAACCAACAGATACTCAAATACTCAAAGTCTGGAAAACCCAGTATCTCTCCTATGACATCAGAAACCATGGATGTGAACTGTTCACTGTTGTCACCAGAAGAATGCAAACAGAAAAAATAAAGAAGACTTGTGTTTGTACTGTGGGGGATCAGGACACATACACCTGAACTGGCCAGCGAGCCTCAGAGTCTATTGGCCAACTGTTGGTGTACAAATCATTTGGTATGATGGCACTGTGCATGTTGTAGGCCTAATCAACTATATTTGTAGGACCTGAGTTAAGGGAGAGGGCAATCATCTCCCCATCCACATCACCAGCCTTAGCCGGATTCTGCATTGTGAAGAAGAGAGATGGAGGACTGTGACCTTGTATAGATTATCGTGGTCTAGACCTAGTGACCAAGAAGTCACATTACCCCATGCCTTTGCTTCAAGCCACACTGGAACAATAGTGTGGAGCTTGAGTTTTTACCATAAATAAACTGCAACCAGGACACCCATCAATGAATTCATCATGATTCATCATCACCCTCGAGACACTACAAAAAAATTAATGAGGTAACAGACATCATTTACCACCCTAGTTCAGAGTTTAACCATCATTTCATGTCTCCTTATGATGTCATCTCCAGTATCTATCAACAGTTCACCAGCTTCTGGACTCCTGAAGGAAATGACAGCTCCAGTATTTGGTATAATGGTAGGGTTATGGTCCAGAAGAACAACTTCAATTAACTTCCAGCACCAAGAGGTCATAGGCACCAGGCCATGACCTTAGGAGCAGCTCTTGGAAGGGGGGATTCTGTATCAAACTCAATTTCCCTGCCTGACCCTCAGCCTCAACCATGCCTGGCAACACCATCCCAGCAGTCTGCATCAGCTGAGTACTTGTGACTCATTCTCCAATTCTCTCAGCATCACCACACACCTTTGGACTTTACATACAGTATGCTCTAGCTCTGACAGTATTGGTTCTAGAATTTAGCATATTCATTAATACTAAGTTTTCATTAGCATTAGCATATCCATTAGCATTAGCCTTAGCTTAGTTTGTTTCTACATCCTTGTTTGTGATTGTTATAGATTTTGGTTCTGATTTTTTTGTTTAGTTCTATGACTTATTGTTTTAGTTGTTTAACCTATTTAGACATACCCCATGTATGTGTAACAAACCCTGCATTAATGTCTATTTTTTGTTTTCTGGTGTCTATTTTGATACAGTAGTCTGCCTGTGATACATACAGTTTAGTAGAGTATAGTACATTGACTATACTACACTTATAATTTAGTACAGTTTATTACTATAACACTGCTGTACTAAATAATGGCTTAAATCAGGATCCCATCTGTGGTACATAATAACCATGTAGTGTGTAGAGTATATGAACCAGGCAGTGTGTGTGTGTGTGTGTGTGTGTGTATACCGTGATGTCATATATGTAGTGTGTGAGACGTGCTCTGTACTCCTGATTCAGCTCCTTCAGTTGATTCTGTAGTTTAGAGTTTTCAGCCTCCACCTCCTTCAACTGGTGCTGAGAGACAAGCAGTGACTACACACACACACACACACACACACACACACACACACACATTTAGTGACAGTCAGAAGACAGTTGTGGTTAATTTTGCATTTTGAATGGACTGATAGAGATGATACACTGGAGCATCCATAATCCATCTGGAGCATCTGGAGAATAATAATATTGTGTATGTTGAACATCACAATCTACACCATGACAATTAAAAATACTTATTTCTGATTGGCTGGCAGGTGTTATAGTGAGTATAACTCTGAAAATGATTTACAAATTATCACACCAGCACTGGAATCAACCAGAAACTCCACTTCCCAGAATACATCACAGCCTACAAATTTGGCCTTCACAAACTACAGTCCCCAGCACAACACTAATACATTCACAGTCAGCTAACTATGCACACTTGTTTCCAATCACACCCACACCTACATAAAAAACTTTGGACAACCCCGGCTGCACTGTACAGTTCGCTCATCTCCCAATGCCGACAACTATTCGGGAGAAACAACCTAGTGTAAGGGGTTTTTGTTGCAGTGCTCACTTTATTTCTCGAGCCAAGAGGATGTCTCAGAACAACAAAAAAATCATACAATTCCTCAGCCTGCTCACAGGTAAAGCCCTGACTTGGCCTACAGTGGTATAGTTCCAAAGAGGGGAACATTTGTTGTCGTATGACCACTTTGTGGAACTCGTCCAATGAGGTTTTACCGTTCCCCCGAAGAAAAGAAAATTCAGAGAACAACTCCTTGCTGTAACCCAGGGACAAAGAAATGTGGCTGAATATGTCCTGGGGTTCCGCACGCTCACTGAGGGAAGTAGAAGGAATGAACCAGCGTTCAAAGCTGCCTTCTACCAAGGCCTAAACCAGGAAATGCTCATAGAATTGGCCTTCTGAGATGACAAGATGTCCCCGATTGATTTAGCTATCCATCTGGATCACCTCATCCACAGCCATCAAGGCTTAAGTGCTCTGCAGGTCCAACACCTGAAACTGACTGATCAGAGCTTATGCAGCTGGGTCAGACCAGGTTGAGTGCCACAGAGTATAATAAATGGTGGAAGAAAAAACTGTTTCTACTGTGGCCATCCCAATGACTTTGTAGCACAGGGCCCTTTGCCCATGAAACCCAGCCTCGTTGAGAGAACCACCACCTCTACCTATGCCTCCATTGTGAGGCCATCTCAATTTTTGTCCCACCAGTTCTTTACCCTGAATTTTTAGATAAAACACTCAGACCATGTCTCTGTTCTCTCAGTGCTGATCGACTCCGGGGTGGCTGGGAATTTCATGGACCATGATACCATCATGAAACTCAACATACCCACACAGCCATTAATATTCCTTAAAAATCCACGCTATTGATGGGGGACCCATGGGAAATGGCACAGTCACTCTGTGTACCAAACCCCTTCTGCTCAAGGTCAGCACACTCCACCAGGACTACATTTACTTCCTCATCACCATCCCAGCTAAAAATTCCATGATCATAGGGGTTCCCTGGATGCCCCTCCACGACCTACAAATATCATAGTACAAGGAAATTAAGTGATCTCTCACTGCATGAATTAAGTGATCTCTCACTGCATGAGTCACTGCCTGCATCTTCCCCGCCTTGTCATTGCATCGAGCACAGTGGAGAGCCCTGAAAACCATGGACCTACAGACAGGTATCAAGAACTACAAGAAGTATATAGTAAGGCTAAAGGTAGTGGCTTACCCCCACACAAAATCTATGACTGTACCACAGAGCTCCTACCAGGAACCATTCTTCTGCACAATTGAATCTTTCTCCTCTCCTTAGCTTAGCAACAGACAATGGAAGATTATATCCAAGAGGCATTACAACAGAGGTACATTCGTCCCTCCATCTTCATCTGCAGGATTTTTTTTTGTGGAAAGGAAAGTAAGAAGACTTTGTTCATGCATTGATTACCATGGACTCAACCAGATCACAATAAAGTATCAATATCCCCTCTTACTCATCCCGTATGCCTTGAAACAACTTCATTCAGCCAAGATATTCACCAAGATTGAGCTGCTCAGTGCCTACAACCTTGTTCACATTAGAGAGGACGACAAGTGGAAGATGGCCTTTAGCACTACCTCTGGCCACTCCAATCACCGCATCATGCTTGTGTCCCCTTGGTCTTCCAGTGCCTCATATACAATTTCTTAAGTGATATACTTGGAAAATTTGTGATTGCGTACATCAAAGACATATTGATCTATTCCCCCTCTCTGCAAACCCATGTTAAGTATGTTAAATGAGTCCTTGCACATTGAGCACAATGAGCCTCCTTTACAATCAGCTCTATAAAAACGTGAATTTCACATGTCCACCATCTCCTTCTTTGAGTACATCATAAGCCCTGAAGGGGTGGCCCTGGACCAGGAAAAGGTGTCTACTCTCACCAAATGCCCACTCTCAAGACAGTCATAAACCTAAACTCCACTCGGTGGCTTTCTACTCCAAGAAGCTTTCACCAGCTGAACAAAACGAAGGCATTGGTATTCGAGAGTTGCTGGCTGTGAAACCCTAGAAGAGTGGTATCACAGATCATAAGTCTCAAGTACCTGAAAACAACCAATCACCTGAACCTTTGCCAAACCCGGTCATCTTCTTTGCTTGCCTTGATTTCAAGCTCTCATATAGGCCCAGCTCCAAGAACACCAAGGCAGACTTACTGTTCCACCTGTATCCCACAGAAAACAAGGACCAGGAGGTGGAACACATACTGCCCCCTCCTGCTTTGTGAGAACTATAACATGGAATATCTACAGACAGATTGCTCCTGAATGTCCACCAGACAAAACCTATGTGCCACCTAACCTAAGATGTAAGTTCATCAGATGGGCACAGATGACCTTAGCCACAAGACATGCAGGCATGCACAAGACATACCACCTGCTGAAGATGAAATATTCATGATAATGGTCATCATCTTATCATGCACTGCTTGCACACAGGCCAATGTGCCACACATTCTCCCAGCTGGTAAGCTTGTGCATTTACCCACACCCCAGTGACCCTGGTTTTACCTTGCCATAGACTTCAACACAGACCTCCCTGAGTCACAAGCTAACAGTGTGGACATCATAGACCAGTTCTCGAAATCCCTACATCTTGTCCCTTTGTCTGGTTTGTCCACCTCCTTTGAAACCGCTGAAGTTATCTTCACTCACTGTGGGATACCTGAAGACATCATAAGTGATCAAAGCAAACAGTTCACCTCCAGAGCCTCAGCCAGCTTCATGGAGAAACTGGGAATCTCAGTAAACCTCAAGTCCAGTTACCACCCACAAGCTAACAGGCAAATGGAATGGGCAAACAAAGAAAGGTCTCTTGATGACCTTTTGCTCTGAAAACCAAGAAGATTGGGCTCAGTTTCTTCCTGGGCCTGAATACACCCAGAACTCACTGCGTCACTCAGCCAGGCAATTTACCCCGAATGCGTAATGGTTTAGTCAGAGTGAACAAGTGTGGGAGAATGCACACAGGCACTTAGCACAGGTGGCTCAGAGAATTTGCTTACCGACATTGAGGAGAAACCCCACAGTTCTAATCTGGTGACCGAGTATGGCTGTCAACCAAGGACCTTAGAAACACTCAAGGTTGTAAGAAGCTCAGTGCAAGATACATTGGTTCATAAAAGATCCTCCGCCACATCAACGATGTCACATACAAGCTGAAACTCCAACGTCACAGTAGATTAGCACCGTCATTTCACGTATCACGCCTCAAGCCGATCACGCAAGGACCAATAGCATCCACGATTTCCCCCACCATTCCACCAGCACCACTGGACATAAAAGGCACACAATGTTCTTGACCTGGCAAGAATTTGATGTCAAGCATCCCAAACAACCATGCCTTCACCCCAGAGGTAGGCCCAGCTCCCGGATTGAGCTCTTAGGGGGTGGGGAGGGCTGGGAGCTCTGTCAGTGCTGGAAGCAACCAGAAACTCCATGTCCCAGAACACAATGTGTTTGGCCACATTGTACTGTTTGCTGATTGCCTGACTTTTTTGCCTAGTCTTGTTTATTGTCTTTTGCTTCACATTTCTGGAACGGTTTCCCAGTGTCTTTTAATAAAACTCTAACCTGCACTTGCATCTGCCCAACATAAGTGTAACGAGGATTCAACAGAGTGAGGATCCATTTTCAGCATTTAATAAAAGGCAGACACAGTCGTACAGACGTGGTCGAGCAACAGCAAACAGGGTAATCAGAGGCAAGACAAAGGCAGAGCAATCAGACAGGCAGATGATCGGGGCAGACAGTAAACAATCCAGAAATGAGAGAAAACAGTCCAAGGTCAAACACAGTAATCCAACAAAGAAGGTAGAAACGCTTAGTAATGTCAGCCAAGGCAAAACAAGACTTCGCAAAGAGTGAGTGTGAGACAGCGGCTGAAGTAGTCCCGGTAATTGGCTGCAGGTGTGCTCGTAATCAGAGTTGGGCGCTGGGTGATGGGAAATGTAGTTTCGAGGGGAAAGTCAGTACTCAGGTGATGGTGACCTCTGGTGACGATCAGGGGGAACCACAGAGGCCGGAATCGTTACAATTAGAAAATAACACACACGTGACAGCCAATCAAAATTGGTCTCTTGGCAGAGAAAAGTCTCCACAAGGAGATGAAAATGACAGTGTTGATAGGGTTGACAGGAAACATGCTTTTTTTTAAAAAAACTGAAGCTATTATTTAATATAAAGTATACTAAATAAGGTGAAATGTTTTCTTTTGGTTACTGATGTTAAGGTTAGTGTTAGACGTATTTATAAACATTTATAGATGTATGTTAGTGTCAGGTGTAGTATAGCATTAATTAGCTGCTTTAGTAATTATGTCAGTGAAACGTAGTAAGACAAACGTGTATGTGCTCTTACAGCTGATTGCTGTGCAAGCTCCTGTTGTGTGTTGCGGATCGCTCTCTTATTCTCCTGCTGCTCCTTTCCCATAGCCACACTGAGAACACACACACAACCACACAAACATTCACAAAATATGTCACACACCTGTGGACTAACTATGATGTCATATTAACATTTGAACCTTAAGCTTTCATTCTTGTTTGTGCCTCACATTTTCTCCTCGAGTCGCTGTTGTTGTTCTTCATAAGTCTTTCTGATTCTTTCGAGCTCCTCCCTCAGCTCATACTGTGCCCTCTACACACACACACAAACACACACACACACACACACACACACACACACAGAAAGAATGCCAAAGAATGCCAAAAATGATCAACACATTCATGTTATTATCATATTATGGGTCAAAAGTCACCCAGTGCCTTGTGAGGATGTCTCTAATTCATTAAAAGAGTGGTTTAGAGAAATATTACATGTGCTGAATATGGTGAAAACTAGCAGGGTAAATGATATTCATGTCACTTAAATAATGTACTTATCAGGTGAAATTCAGTTAGGTGTTCGGCTTCATACTAGCTTCATTTTAAGATTGGCAAAGATACCTAACTGTAATAGCTACGTACACTCACCAGAAGCATCACTACTACTTCCTTCCAAGCTTTATTTTTCTTTGTAATTTCTCTATACATATTTAATGAGATGTTGTATATGACAGGAAAAGATGAGTTTTTCTTCCATTTTTGAGTGTCAAATAATAAATGGGAACTAACTGCAGGTAGGAACTAATGTTGTGAGAGAGGAACTGAAGAAATGTTGGACCCCTTGTGCCATAGGATTGGGATCATGGAATCATTTGAACCAATTGTTTATTTTTGTCACTTATGTTGCAGGAGAGAGTAATGAGGGTTGTCACTTTAAGATCAATAACTGTGGGTGTTGTAGTCCTGAGCGAAATGCATGATGGGTAATTTAGTTCGGAAGAAGTGTGCTTGTCTGCGCTTGTGTTGTGTGATGCAGTTCAGGGAAGGAAACACTGCTTTATTTCAGTTAAGTCACCCAGGAGTTATTATGCATTGTAACCTTGTCAACTTTTATTTGCCTAAATAAGTAAAATGACATGCTTCAAAAGATCCAGAACCAGCCAGCATATATAAGGAAGCCATGCCAGATATTTCATGACCTGTGGTCGGACAGAGGAGAAGAATGCAATGTTCCCAGAGAAAGGATCCCCATGCTACAGCCAGGTCAGTTTGATGGTTCCACTTCATGGAGAGAGCTCGTAAGTCGCTTTGAGCTAGAGCTAATCACTGGTCTGATAGGACAATGACTGTGCAGATGAGGTTTTGTTTAGTAGGTGCAGCAGGTGCAGTAATCCACAAGAACCCCAGGTCAGGCTGCTGGGATTATGCCCGTATCATGAAGAAAGTAGAGGCTGCATATGGTCCATCATCTGAACATGCTGCTGTCATCAGAATAGACCTGAGGCAGAGGGTCCATAAGGCAGGTGAGCCACTCAATGTGCTAAGAGATGACATTTACGAGAAGGTCTCCATTGTGTATGCAGATCGCTGTGAGCAGGAACAGGACTCAATCAGTGTGGAGATGTTCATTAATGCCATGAGCGATGCTGATATTATGCAATGGCTGCTGGAGGATTGCCCATGTACACTGGTCCACACCTATGAGATTGCACACAGGTATGAAACCACAAATGTAGGGTAACACAACTCATGCAGTCTGCCACAAGACTAACAGAATGAAAGACTAGACTGGCTATGTTACAGGAGTGCCCAGACCAAAGCGAAAGTGACGAAGGAAACCCTGTGCCATCAACCCCTGGGTGGAGACAAAAATACCCAAGAGTGGAATTCAGACCTAGCTTTTCAAAGTACAACAGAAAAAATAAATTTGGAAGAAATTGTATGTCACAACTGCCAAGGCATCGGTCATATGAGGTGGGACTGTCCTTCACCCAGGCTTAACCTGCAGTGTGTAGCTCTATCGCTACCCCAGGCTTCGGAAATCCAACCTGCCTCTGCGGTTCTCAGAGTCAAGGGGAGTGGTCCTGAGATGTGTATCCACACACTGTTGTACGAAATGGAAGTATGTGCTCTTCTGGACAGTGGGGACAGAAGGAGTGTGTTACCCCGGCACTGCTATGAGACCATTACGGCAGATGTAAGACCCCCAATCAATCTACTGTACAGGCTCTCCAAGGAATAAGCCCTATAAATGTTGATGCCCTTGGGGAAGTCGACATTCCAATACTAGTCGGAACCCATACAGTCAGTGTCAATTTTATCATGGAAGATGTAGCCAAGGGCACTGAAGTCCTCTGGAGCCATCTCATCCATTCTTGGAACAAGCATAGGCACACCTTGACTTCGGCAGCCACAAAATTGTATTGTTTGGTGAGCAGATACGGTACTTCAGCCCAAGGAACAAACCCCGAGTACATGTGGTTCGGATATCAAGCACAACTGTCCTTGAGGTGGGACATGAATGCATCTTGCCAGGCAATGCACATTTCTAGGAGCAGGTGCAGGGCAACATGCTGTTGAGCCCAACTGAAAGTTTCATGGAGAAGCGCTAGGTGATGGTGGCATGGATTGTAATTGACGCCCATTCAAGTAATTAAATATTCATCAGACTGTTTAACCCAGGTACTGTCACTGTGAAGGTTAAATAAAGAGTCATTGCTGGAGTCCTCCAGCCTGCTGATGTGGTTCAGGCCACCTCCCCAGAACTACCCTCTTCAGACCCACTCCCTGCTGTCGTCCCAAGTCATCTTAAGTTCCTGTATGCAGAAAGCACAACAGAGCTGGAAGAGACAGAACAGAGCGAGCGGGCAGAGTTGCTTAATGCCTGTAGTGGTGTTTTCTATTCAGGACCCAAAAATCTTGGTTGCACTAGTCTAGTGCAGCATGACTTCCAAATCTAGCCTGGTCCACCTGTAAAGCAACAACTATGTAGAATGACCTTTGAGAAACAGCAAAGTGCAGAAGAACAGCAAAATCTTGATGCTGGTTTAGTTCCTCAAGCAATAGCAGCTGGGCTTCACCCATAGTAATGGTGCAAAAGAAAGACCAGACATCATGCATCACATGCATAAGGGGCCAATGGGTGGACACTTTGCTGTAGAATGGATGCTGTCCCAACTGCAGACAAGGTATTATTGGTATAAGATGCGAGAAGATGTTTCACTCTGGTGTCGCACCTGTATCAGCTGTGCAGCCAAGGCTCAACCACTGAGGAGGCCTCAAGCACCCATGGGTACCGTCCAAGTAGGTGTTCCCATGGAGAGGATCGCTGTTGATTTGATGGGACCCCTGAATGAGATGGAACGTTTCAATCGTTACATCCTAGTGGTGCAATATTATATCCCCAAGCGGGTGGAAGCGTACCCCCTGCCCAACGGTTACCATAGCGGAAGTCATAGTTGCTGAATGGGTCTGCTGCTATGGAGCACCACTAAACGTACATAGTGACCAAAGCACTAATTTTGAACCTGAGGTCTTCCAAATGATGTGTGAACTGCTAGACATTGAGAAGACCCACACAACACCTTTCTGAGCTCAATCTGTCAGACAGATCGAGTTTGACGTCACTCTCCAGAAGATCCTAGCCATAACATCAGAGCAATGTCATTGAGAGTGGGATCTTATGGTTCCTTATGCTGTGATGACTTAAAGAGTGACCAAGCACAGTTGCACTGGATTTACTCCAAACATGATGATAACAGAGTCCATTGATCTAGCTGCAGGAATGCTCCACAATGATACATCAACTCAAACACCCCCACAATATGTGGCTCAAATGAGGGAAAGGTTGGAGTTTGCACATCTAATTGCAAGGGTTGCACTAGGCCAATCTGTGGATCGTGCTAAAAAGCAGTATGATAAGAGAGCGGCAAGGACACACTACAAGGTCAGTGATGCAGTGTGGTAACTTGTTAATGAATGAAAAACAAGATCAGGAAGTTTCTCCCCAACTATGATGGTCCTTTATCCTGGGACACCTGGATGACTTAGGGTACCGGATACAGAGGAGCCCAAGGACCAAAGTAAAAGTCCTTCATCATGACAAGCTCAAACCTTACCATTCTTGGCAACCCCTGGAGAACAGCTGGGTATTGAAGGACTCAGAAGTCTGGTGACCTCAGGAAGTTCCTACCCCAAATCTGGATGCCGATGGAACTGAACTCGACCTGGACCTGTCTCTTCTCTTCACAGAAGAACCTGAAAATGCCAGCAGCACGGACAGGGAGCCTGCTGTGGATGACACTTGTGTGCCAGTAATGGAACAGGAGGACAGAGATGTTCCATGGAGTGAAGGTAGCATGGTGCAACAAGACTCAAAAGGGACTGTTAACGGTAAAATGAGGGATAGGCCGCAATGAGTCAGGAGACCACCAAAATGGTTATGTGACTGGACTAATTGACCCTTGTTAAAAAAAAAACTCTTGTTGATAATGTTTTCTTGTTCTATTGTTGTTTAATAAAAAAACTGAAGCTTGCTTTTTGTGAAAATATTCTCTTATATGTGTTCCTTTTGTAACCTGGGTGTATTTTGTTGAGCACACACGAGCACACTTCTTTTTTGTTGTTTACATGTTGTAGTTAAGGAAACAAGCCATGAGTATGTTTATTTAAGCCTAATTTATTTCATTTGTATGCAATGCAATGGCTGTTGCTAACTTCTTTTCCTTCTGCAGGCCAATAATGGAGGAGAAAGACAGTCACTTAGCTGGACTTAGAACTAACTACCTCACTATTTGTGTTTGGACTGAATTACTATGGTTTATAAAGCTACTCTTAAACCCCTCCAAGCACCATGCTATCCTTCTACCTTATGGACTGTTTACCCCATCATGTGGGACTTGGAATATATGGGCTAGTTGCTTGAATGGATTGTATTCTTTGGAGCTACGTATGGACTGTTACTAGCGAATGAAAGAAGGAGTTTTTTTTAAAAAAAAAAAAAAAAAAAGAGAAAGAGAGAAGAAAAAAGAGAATATGGGTAGGCAGTATGTTGAATGTATTTCTGCCTGTGAATCTATGGTAAAGTATTTGTTGATGTGTTTCATGTCAGTCATGTAATGGTGATGGATTAGTGTTAAGTTTAATCAGCATCCAGAGTGGGGGTAGTGTTGCAGGGAGGGAAAAAAGGGCCGTCGATTTAAGATCATTAACTGGGTGTTGTAGTCCTGAGTGAAATGCATGATGGGTAATGTAGTTCAGAAGAAGTGTGATCGTGTTGTGCTCTGCAGTTCAGGGAAGTTTCCCTTTACAGTTCCCCTTTACTTATTTCACTTAAGCCACCCAGGAGATATTGTGCACTGTAACCCTGACAACTTTTATTTGCCTAAAGAAGTAAAACTCATGCTTCGGAAGAACTTTGTCCCTCTCATCATTTGCCCGAACATGAAGTAACGAGTTGTTACTCTGCCACTGGGAGTTGCTGAAGTGGTGAGAGTAACACTGGGGGCTCGGTGAGAGTAACACTTAACTGCATAAGACCTAATTTGCATAGAAGTGCGAAAATCTCTATTCAAATGTTGCTGTTGCTGAAATTCTGGCTCCATGTAAATTGCATATAAATAACAAACAATAATAAATAAACAATTGCCTGGGTATATTGCAGCTACTTCAATATACAATGAGTATCATGATATAAAAGTTGTGATAATGTAGATGTTAACAATATACATCATTTTAATATATTATTTAAAAAATTAAGCAGAAAAATAGAGGTACTAATAGTAAACATATAAATACAAATTGTGTTGGAATAATGCACGCATGGACGCACACACACACACACACACACACACACACACAGTACATATACGAAAACTGTCCTCACATGTGTGTGTCTATCCCAAGTAGCATTGCATCCTCGGCTCAGTTCCTCTGGCTAAAACAGGACACACGTAAAGGTTCAAAAGTCAGTGTTTGTGCGCTTGTGTGTGTATGTGAAAGAGAGAGAGAGACAAAGAGAGAGACTCACCCTGACTCTGAGGTATGACACTCTCTTAGAATGACTCTCTCCAGGTCTAATGTATGTGTGTGTGTGTGTGTGTGTGTGTGTGTGTGAGAGTGAAAGAGAGAGACTGACTCACCCTGACTCTGCTGTGTGACACTCTGCTCAGCAGAGCTCTGACTTTCTCCAGCTCAAGTGTGTGTGTATGTTCTTGCTCTTTCTCGTGCAGCAGTGTGTCATGTGCATGCGCAAGGGTCAGCAGCTCATTGCTCAGCTCCTGTGAGTGTGTGATCTCACGCTCCAGACCCTCACTCACAGCCAGGAAATTACTCTTCAGGGCTGAATACTCCTCTGCCATGTCCCGCTCGTTACCCTCTGCAATCTGTAACCGTGATGATGCTGACTCAACCTCCCGCTTCAGCCGGCCAAGCTCTGCCTCCAGATTCGTCACCACACCTTCCTGACACAACACCTGAGGGGTGGGACAGAGATGATGGACAAGACAGGTGTGTTCCTGAATCTCCTAGTTAGCAGTTAGCATATGAAATTAGCCCATCTTTGGTTGTTGCGTTGATATTATCAGTAGCTAATTAATTAACAGCCAACATATGAAGTAGCAGAACACATTAGCACAGCACTATACAATGTATACACATAGTGTGGGTGTGTGTGCGCATGTGTGTGTCACCTTGTTCTGCAGCTCAAATATGTCTGCCTCATATTTCTCTCTCAATTTGTTGGCTTCGATCTGCACTTCCACAAGATCTTTGGAGATCTAAAAACACATACACATATTTACATTACATTTATGGCATACAACAGATGCCCTTATCCAGAGAAACTTACAGATGTGCTTTGAAGTGATTATAATAAACACAGCTTGGTCAAATGGTAGGTCTTTAGTTGTTGTTGAAGACAATCAGTGACTAAGCTGTTTGGACAACAAGGAGAAGTTTATTCCACCACCTTGGTGCCAGGACAGAGAACAGCATTAATGGATGCCTTCCTTGTACCCTGAGAGGTGGTGGGCCCAGTTAAGCACTGCTAGAAGATCGGAGGGAATGTGGGGCAGTGCAGGGTGTGATTTAAGATAGGGGGGCACTGGTCCATTTTTGGCTTTGTAGGCAAGCATAAATGCTTTAAAAATGTTTGAAACCTCCTCAAGTTATAAAGGAAAAACCACCATAAGCATGCAAGTTTAGTGATGTGAGGCAGGAATGACAGTTAGTTGTCCAAGGATGTGTGCAGTGACAGATGTCACTGGTGAGATCTCAGAGTCGTCCAGGGAGATCGCAAAGTCTTGACATGGAGATGACTCTCCAGGGCTGTACAGCAGCTTACTTTTACTAGAATTAAGTTTCATCTGCTGAGCTACCATCCATGATGCGATGGATGGCAGTCATGCTGAGATCTGCACTGAAACTGAAGAAGGAAAGGAGAGGATGAGTTGAGGGTCATCAGCATAGCAGTAGTATGAAAACTCATGTGAGGATATGACCACACCAAGAAAGTGGGTATATAGGATATGACCTTAGAGAGTGTGTGTATAGCGCATATGACCTCAAGAGGTCATCTGAGAGAGCGGGTATAGAGGGAGAACAGAAGAGGATCCAGCACTGAGCCTTGTGGGACAACAGTGGAGAATCTGCATGAAGCAAATGTGGATCCTCTCCATGTCACCTGATATGACTGTCCATCCAAGTAGGAAGCAAACCATTGCTATGCTGTGTTGCAAATTACAAGACTTGTGAGGATGGACAAGAGAGTCATGGTTGGCTGTGTCAAATGTTGCTGAAAACTGATGATGGTTTGGCTGATCTAGTGATATGAAGCTACTCAGTGATGGCCATAAGGGCAGATTCTGTGGTGTGTGCTGCTTTGAATCCAGACTGGTTAGTAACTTGGAGGTTGGTCTGTTGATAGTGAGACAGTTGATTGTAGACAGTGCATTCGAGGACTTTAGAAAGAAAAGATACAAGTGATTCTGGTCAGTAGTTGCTGATGTGTGAGGGATCCAGGGTTGGTTTCTTGATGGGTATAGCCCCTCTTGAATGCAGTCTTGAATGCAATTGGTACATTGTTACAACCAGATGTTATGGCATCATTAATAATAAAAGAAATGAAGGGGAGCAAGTCTTGTGAGATGGTCTGGAGTATTGTGGAAGGGAGATGGTGGGATTTCAGGACAGGATAATTTGCAGGATATTTTCTGTTGATAGAGAAAGAGGTGGGAAATTCTGAACATGCAGTGCAGGATTCGGGTAGGAGTGTATTTTTTCTCAATCTTCTCATCAAAGAAGGTGGTAAAGTCATCAGCCATCTGGAAGGATGGAGAAGGGGGAGGCGACGGGTTAAGAAGTGAAGAAACTATGCTTGTTTGGATCCTATGCAGTGGCTACCAGCTTTCTCTTGTAGGAGGAGGTCTTAGTAGCTTTCAAATCACATCAAATCAGAACTTTGACAGGAGAGAGCAGTATGAGGGGAGATCAGTATCAAGCTGTGATTTCCTCCACTTTCTCTCACCTGTTCTCAAATCTCTTCTATTACTGTGCAACACATCAGACAGCCAAGGAGCATGGCGAGAAGACTTCCTAAGTTTAGAAGATAGAGGGCAGAGAGATGGTCCACTGATGAGGAAAATGAAGAGAGGAAATTGTTGTTGGCTAATTCCAGCAGTAGAGAGGAAAAGAAGGAGTTGGTGTCTGGAAAGGTTGATAGGATGCATGGAGCTATGGAGGAAAAAATGATAAGAGTAGAGATTGTTGAGAGTGGGGGAGCAGTAAGAATAATGGATGTCAGGCAGAGCTGTGAGGGTGATGGTGAAGGATACTAAGTGATGGTGTGAGATGTGGAACCGGGTTGCATTGATGTCCATAGCTGGAGATGGGTGGCTGAAGACCAGGTCTATCACATTTCCTCTTTTGTTTGAGGGTACCTGTTGAATATCAGGGAAAAGGAGGGCAGAAGAGAGAGATGACAATAGCCCTGGAGTTTGTCAGAGGGGAGGTTGAAGTCTCAGAGGAGAGTGAGAGGGTGAGATCAGTAGTGAAATGATTAAGGAGCATGTCCATTTCTTCAAGAAAGTTTCCTATGGGACCAGGAGGGCAGTAGCTGACAATAATGAGAAGATTGCTCAGAGAGGTAACAGTAATAGCATGGAATTCAGTGCAAGATGTGTGAAGCACTTTCTCTTAGACCAAAGCAACACTTTCTCATGGAGTGTGAGAGAAAGCATAGGCAGAGGACAGAGCAGCCACGGATTAGGATCATGCCATACTCACACATGCTAACTTATCACACTTGTCTTATATAAAATAGCACTAACAGTGTATGTTTATAAAAGGTGAATCAACTGAATCAGGATTCTAGATGGCTGCTTGCAAGCCTTCACTGCTTGTTAGCCAGCTGGCTCTAGTGTAAAATGCAGCTAAAGGAGTATATTCAAGGGAAAACGAACAATGCCGTGCTCTGAAGCCCACCTTCAATTTGTCCTGTTCACTCTGCACCAGTCTGGAGCTCAGGTCCCGGTTGGAGGCGGCATGTTGAGCCGCCTTGCTTTGTGTGGAGCCCAGTTTACTGCACAGGTGATCCTAAACAGATACACACACACACACACACACACACACACACACACACACACACACACACACAGAGTAAAGTAAGCAAGTAAGCAAGTCATTATTTCTGTGTATGCGTCAGGCACATTATCAATAAGTAATGTAATAAATCAATAAGTAAAGTAATGTATATACTTTATACTGTATACTTGCTGTACATACATAAATGCTTTTATACTATATGGTATACTTACTTTATAGTCTATTTATTGTCTGATGTTTTATGCTGTTTTTTATAACACCAGTCAGAAGCAGTGCTCCTAATTTCGTTGTATACAGAGATGTACAATGACAATAAAGGCTTTCATTCATTCATTCATTCATTCATTCATTCATTCGTAACACACCCAATCAAAATAGATGTCAGCAAACTTCTAGCCACTTCTGGTACATGAATTATCTACTGACCGAGGACACAGAGATACTAATCACAGATAACGTAGCTGTTAAATTGCACTTCATTTCATTACTCACTTATGTGAATGGTATATTTTCCCATTTGTAGTGCATTGTGGCTAATACATAAAATACCCAGCATTTCCATAAAATTATGTTCTATTAAGACACTAAATAGGTGTGAATGCTAACATCTGAGACAGAGCCAAAGGTGTATAACAGGTATCAGAAACCAGTAATTTAGTATTTAAGATCCCTTTCAGAGCATTTGAGTGAATTATTATTATTATTATTATTATTATACCCAGTTTCTATCTAATCACACATAAGAACAGTAATTGTTTTTATAAATCAATAATTCTTACGTTTTCATCAGTCAGAAAGTGAATTTTCTCTTTCAGCTCCTCTGATGAACTCTCCTTTTTCTCCTCAGCCATTCTCTAAAGCAGCCAAACCTTCAGTGTGTGTTACACTTGTCACAGTGTCTCCATAAACACAACAGTGCTGCCATGGGTTACACACACACACACACACACACACACACACACACACACGCACAGAGTTAACACCAGTCTCAGCTGTCAATGTTTATGATGTATTTTTTCCCCAACTTGTTACACAGATTTCCCACAACTACAACCACAAATCTCAGTATCACATATACTATTCTGAAAATCTTACACTTAAAGGGAAAAACTCACTTTTCAGTCAAAAACTCTGCACACATGCCTCATAGCCAAATAATCCAGTCAAACCACCAAGTTAGACACTGTATTTCAAAACAGAAAGCACTCTTTTTCAAAATACAAAGACCACAATAGCAGCCAATGAAGAAGCAATTTAATGTACATTTCACTGTTCACAAATCTGTTTACCTTACAAAATGAGATGAGTGACAAAACAAACATTTCTCAAAAGCTGCTCAAAAGTATTGCAGAAACAGAGGGAAATGTAGTATTGGTACTCTGTGTGAAGTTTACATACAAAACAAACAATAATTTAAAAAATAATAATTCAATTCAGTTTTATTTGTATAGCAGCTTTACAGAAATATATAAATTCTGAATATAAATTCTAACCTTATAAATGTATATCTGACAAAAATAAAGAAATAAAAAAGAAAACGTAGATATTATCTTGTAGATGATGAGGATTTGGCCACAAAACCTCATCTACATCTGTTCTCCCTGGCCACACAGCAGGGGAAGAAGTGCGTAGAGACAGATCCACCCTTGACATGACTCTGCAGTGAGATCTTCACAGGCTCTATGCATTGCATCGAGAAGACTGACATGTTGATATGGGTTCTTCTCATATACCTTCCAAAACCACACTGAACAAATTCCTCAGGTGGATTGAGGAAGCGGGAAGATGGTGGAAGGAACATCATCTGGATATGTGGATGTGTGGCGAACCTTGTATGTCATGTGCTCAGTGGAAACTGATATTGTCCCATACAGAAACATAGGTGGTGTTGTCTGCAGCCAGTGTGGTGACACAAATGCGGTTGTACTCGCTGCTCAGCTTCCCTCACGCTCCATTTTTATTTGTTTTTCCTGAACCAGTGTGACACCTCCCTCTGCAACTGGATCCTAGACTTCCTGACTGGGAGACCTCAGTCAGTCCTTATAGGTGTGGCCTTTCCTATATCTAGGATTAACACTACTGCAAATTTTAGCAAAAAATTTTCGACTACGCCACCCCAGAAATTTGGCTAGGGACCCACCGGTACATCAAGTACCCAATACACAGATTTGTAGTGGCTGAGACAGGTATCAAACAATGGTGAGAGAGTTCGCACAATTTATTCAGAAAGACATACAATGACTGCAAATATAAACATTAAAACACCTCACTCATAACATTATACACATACACACTTTAACACTTCAGAACTGGGGAAATTGTCTTGCCTACCAATACGCACAGCAACCACACGTGCCACCAAAGCACCAAATCACCCGTTGTGAATACAGCCACACCACCACCACACACGAAGGACTCTGGCTAATGCTGGCCCCCAATTCTGAAGGGAAAAAGAGAACAAAAAAAAAAAGAAACACACATACGCAAAAAATATCTTCAATAAAGAAACATTTATCTCAAGCTGTTAAAGCAAAACAAACAACCAATAAAACTACTCAACATTTACAAAAAAATTCAAAATACATAACCACATACGCACACAAAAGAAACACAGACAAATAATACTGACAAACACGGAACTATTCGCCTCCGGTACCCCTCCTCGAATCCCAGTCACCGGATACCCGAAACCATAAAATTTAAAGTCACCTCAGGCCGCAACGAGCGCTCCAGCCGCCCAAACGAACTCTTCTTACTAAAATAAAATAATCACCCAATTAGCCCATACGCGGTTCTAAATAAAAGGCAAAAGGTTGGTCGAAGAGTACAGCTCTTAGAAAAGGAGCAATCCACTCCGTGCAGGTGTTCTTGAGCGGCCGGTGAATAATCCGTGCGAGTAGTTACAGCTCTCTCAGATGAACAGCATCACACCGAAACTAGCAGCGCCCCACAAAAAGCCTGCTGCAACACCTTCCAGCCCCCATATCGCTACTAAAATAAAGCAATAATTAGATAAAAACAGAAAGAAGTTATTACCACTTTGCCCAAACATTAAAACATAACATACCTGCGACTGGCAATGCACTCCGCCCAACGCGCTCGGCAGCATGCAAATCAAACTCTCGCGAAGATCAAGCTTCAATCGATACGTCCGTAGTTCTCCTCAGCCACACTATTAAATAAAACAAGTCTCATAACCCTGCATGACAAACACAGACCACATTGTAGCCACCACCAGCAGCTCCTACCTCCTGAATGTGTACCCGGCGCACCGAAATTGACGTCACTTCCAGGACCCAACTGGACGCACTTAATTAGGCGTCAATCCTATCTCCTTTTATATCCGCGAAACATACCCTATCTCCGCCCCCTTACAGAAATGGCAGATTGCATCACCACATAGGGAACAGCATCTCCAACACCACCACACTGAGACTTTGGGCCCCACAGGGCTGTGTGCTCAGTCCACTGCTGGTCACTCTGCTGACTCATGACTGTGTAGCAACGCACAGCTCAGATCACATCATCAAGTTCGCTGATGACACGACCGTGGTGGGTCTCATCAGCAAGAACAATGACAACAACCTGTCTCTGAACGTGGACAAAACTAAAGAGATGGTTGTTGACTTCAGAAGAGCACAGAATGACAACTCTCTGCTGCTACTTGGTGTTCACCTGGGAGAGAACCTCACCTGGTCCCTCAACGCCAGCTACATAGCAAAGAAAGCCCAGCAGCGCCTGTACTTTCTGAGGAAGACTGAGGAAAGCACATATTCCACCCCTCATACTCACCATGTTCTACAGAGGGACTATTGAGAGCATCCTGAGCAGCTGCATCACTGCCTGGTTTGGGAATTGCACCTTCTTGGATCGCAAGACCCTTCAGCGGATAGTGAGGACAGCTGAGAAGATCATCGGGGTCTCTCTTCCCTCCATCGCAGACTTTTACACCTTACACTGCATCCACAAAGCCACCAGCATTGTGGACGACGCACACACCCCTCTCACACACTTTTCACAACCCCACACACCCCTCTCACACACTCTTCACCCTCCTGCCGTCTGGCAAATGGTACCGAAACATTTGGGCCTCATGACCAGACTGTGCAACAGTTTCTTCCCTCATGCCATCAGACTCCTCAGTACTCAGAAACTGGACTCAAAGAACACACCCATACACACACACACACACACACACACACACACACACACACCTGTGCATCCTCTATCCTCTTTGTAATTTTTTGCACATTATATTATGCTGCTACAATATTTATTATACTGTACATAGGCTGCTACTTCTTATGTTTACACTATTTCAGCAACTTATATTTTACTCTTTGCACTATTGTCACTGGATTCACTTTCTAATAGAACTGTGTGCTGGTCGGAGATGCACTGGGACTCACTGCGCCCTTTGTCTCCCAGTAGTCACTGTACTGTCTTGTTCTGTCTTGTGCTGTCTGCACGTTTGCACTTGTGCACTTGATGTATAATTTATGTAGTCCCAGTACTAACTGGCTGTATATGGTTGAAATGACAATAAACTCAACTTGACCACTTGACCTGACTTGACAGGGACAGAGTTTATATGCCCCAGAAAATTAGGAAAACTGAGTGGATAATTATGGTGAACTGAGTTTTCACAGGTGAAATGTGGTTTTATTCATTAGCACACTGACTGATGACTACTGTGAGTAGGAAAATGAGACAGCTGTGTTCCCAATGAGATGTAGTGTGTTGAGAAGATTATGTGTCACAGGAGTTATGGAGATCAAGTATAGCTACAGGATGTGTTATGTCTCCCTCCTGTGGTCACTCAAAGCTGTTATGCCAAGCAATAATAAACAGTAATATCATACACTACAATGTTAAACTGCTAGCAAACGCATATTACCCGTTTAAATGTCATTTTAAACCATCAATGTCTCAA
>CM074916.1:31051219-31067808 GCA_037576815.1 Pangasius larnaudii
CTCACACACACATGTACACACACACACAAACAAACACACATGCCCACACAGACACACACACACACACATGCACACACTCACACACACATGCGCACACACGCTCACACAGACACACACACACATGCACACACACACACACACACACATATACAAACAAACACACATGCTCTCACACACACACACAAACAAACACTCACACGCTTACACAGACACTCACACAGACACACGTACACACACAATCAGACACACTAACACAGACACACACATGCACACACACACACACACACACACACTCACACACACACACACACATATACAAACAAACACACAAGCGCTCACACAGACACACACACGCACAAACAAACACACTCACACAAACACACACAGACACACACTCACACACAAACAAACACACAAGTGCACACACACACACACACACACACACACACTCACACACAAACAAACACACAAGTGCACACACACACACACACACACACACACACACACACACACACACTGAAGGAGTGGATATTTTCTGTCCATTCAGGAGAGCTGTGTGCGAGTTCTGCTCTACAGAGGAGCCAGTAAGGAGATAAAGAACAAACACGGACAAACCCCCTTTCAGGTAAAACTAAATACATAAGTACCAGTCAAAAGTTTGGACACACCTGATTTTTAATGAATTTTAATGAATTTTACAAGATTTTAGATATATTTTAGATTCGCCTTACAGTTGTAAAAAAGGCCTTGAGGCAATGAACTAATACAAATCAAATTTTTCAACAACCAGATGAAGTGCTCAACAAGTCTAACTTATATTCGTAACAGCCCCCAGCTGCCTTCCCCTCACTCTCAGTCCAACTCATCCCAGCTTCATAGGATTCAGGTCAGGCGACTGTGGGGCAAAGTCATCTGTCTCAACATCTTTTCCTCGTTTGCAAGAAATTCTTACACAACCTTAAGGTATGCTTAGGGTCGTTTCTTGTTGAAAAACAAAGGGATGAAAAAAAATCACCGGTGTGTGTGAATCTGTGTCCATGTGCCTCAGATTCCAGTTCTTGGCTAGGAGTGGAACTCAATATGGTCTTCTGCTGTTGTAGCTCATCCACCTCAAGGTTCAATGTTTTCTGCAAGCTGAGATGCTTTTCTGCTCACCACGGCTGTAAAGAGTGATTATTGAGTTTCTATATCCTTCCTGGAAGCTCAGACCAATCTGCTCATTCTCCTCTGATCTCTCATCAACAAGGTGTTTCAGCCTGAAGACCCTCGGCTCACAGGATGTTTTTTGTTTTTCGCACCATTCTGTGTAAACTCTAGAGTCTGTTGTGTGTGAAAAGTCCAGGAGATCAGCAGTTTCTGAAAAACTCAAACCAGCCCATCTGGTACCAGCAACCATGCCACAGTTCAGGTCACAGAGATCACACTTTCTCTTCATTCTGATGTTTGATGTGAAAATTTACTTGACCTGCATCTGCATGATGTTATGCATTGTGCTGCTGCCACATGATTGGCTGATTGGGTAACTGCATGAATGTGCAGGTGTACAGGTGTTCCTAATAAAAGTGGATGGTGAGTGTATATTTATGTAAGAAACATTAAATAATGTAAGAAGATTTCTGATATTTTAACATAACCCTTTGGGTGAAAATGCCTATAAGAAAGATAAAGATATTATTTTCAGTAGGTGTGTTCAATCTTTGGATTATACACATACAGCATGGGAAGAAGAAATTCTATGTTGGTTTATGTACACACACACACACACACACACACACACACACACACACACACACACACACATATATATATATATATATACATAGATGTGTTTGTTTATGTGTGCTCAAGGTTGCTGTGATGTCCGGTCATTTTGAACTTGGAGAGATCATCAAAAATCACAATGACACCGATGTAGGTATGTAGGTGACCTTTTTTCTTTTTTTAAAATATCTTAACCTAATCTGTGTGTTTGTCTAATCAAATATAGAAACATGTGATAAGTATTCTGATTGTACATCGAGTTAGTTTATTTTGATTGGCTTGATGAACACAAACGATACGGTGGAACTGAACTCACAATCAGCCCATGTAAGTATTCACCCCCCCAAACCTCTCCACATTTTACAGTGTGTAACTGAAATGGACTTAATTGGGATTTTAATGTCATATAATCTACACAAAATATTCCATATGATTGAAGTGGAAGTGGAATATATTTACAACTAAAAGTAAAGGTTGTGATTACTTATGTAAAATTAGTTCTGGTTCAGTCAGAATTCAGAAGTGTCAGAAATGAAATAATTAGTGTACCTATGTAATTAGAGTGTCACATGATCTCAATATAAATACTCTGTTCCCAGAGTTTGTTAGAGAACATACCTAAACAAACAGCATCATGAAGACCAAAGTGCTATCAAAACAACTCTGGGGCAAAGTTGGAAAAGTATCAATCAGGGGTTGATTCTAAAAATATCACAAACTTTGAATATCCCATGGAGCAAAACCCATCCATTCTCTGTACCACTTATCCTACACAGGGTCGCGGGGAGCCTGGAGCCTATCCTAGGGGACTCGGGGCACAAGGCAGGGGACACCCTGGACGGGGTGCCAACCAATCACAGGGCACAATCACACACACACACACACACTCTCACACACTATAGAAAATTTGGAAATGTCAATCAGCCTACAATGCACGTCTTTACAGTAAGGGAAGAAACTAGAGTACCTGGAGGAAACCCCCAAAGCACAGGCAAAACATCCACGCACACAGGGTGGAGGCAGGAATCAAACCCCCAAACCCGGAGGTGTGGGGCTAACCCACTAAGCCACTGTACCGCTTATGGAGCAAAATTAAATCCATTATTAAAAAATTGAAAGAATACAACACAATTGTGACTCTGTTTAGAATAAACTATCCACCAAAAGTCAGTGAGTGGTTAAAGAGAGATTAGACAGAGAAACAACCAAGAGGACAAGGGTAACTATCAACATAATGCTACTACCATCATGCTTCACAGTGGAGTTGTTGTTCTCAGGGTGATGAGAAGTCTTAGGTTTCCAACAAATTATATTCAATTTTCCCCCACTTCAATATTATTGATTGGTTTGTGTAGATACATGACACAAAATCCCAGTTAAGTCCATTTCAGTATAACACTTAAGGAATCGTTAGCCATCATGTTTTCTATTATATTGGTTACTCTGTTTCTGGCAGCCACAGATCCCGTCATTACATGATATTGTAGAAAGGTTTAGACAGTGAAGAAACACCTTAAATGCTGTTATGTTTTGGGATGTTTATATATTATTAAATGCACAAATTTAGATAATAAACAGGGGGAAAACTTAAAAAATATTAATTAAAAATAATTACAGGGATGAAAGTATGGTGACAGGAGGGTGCAAGATGGTATGTGCAGTGTGTAATACTAGGACAGGAGTAGTGGCTGAGACTGATGCAGAACCAGGAAGTGAAACAGGTAGAACCACAAAAAGAAACTTATTAAGGCTAGTGACTCGAGCTGACACAGAGATAGAAAGCAAGCTATTAGCAAGAGCCAAGGCAGAAACTGATCTAGGAACAGGAACAGAGAGTGAGGTTGCAGCATAAGCAAGGAGATGACAGAATAGACAAATCAGTATAAGAGACTAATGAAACATAGGGGAAGATCATTTTTCTTGGATGCCAGAAACAAAGCAGAGATCCTGGAGTCTATAAGCTGAGGAATTAGAGAAGCTGTTAGCTGTCTCTGTTGTGATGGAAGCTGCCCAGTCATAGAATATGGTTCAGCAGAGGGCGTTCTCACTATATACTGAAAGTGGAGTGAGCACTGAAACAGAAACCCCTTTAAAATCCCAGGAGTCCCAGCACAACTGCTGGCAAATGGGGGCAGGTCAGCAGAAATTTGGGCCAAGGAGGCAGTGTGAATATCTCCAGACATGAGAGAGGACATGCAGTGTTATCTAAAGTCTTAAGTCTCAGTGAGGCCTGGGCTAGAAAGTGCATGAACACTAGAGGACCAAACCTACAGTAACTGTATAGAAAGCAACTGTCTGTGACAAATTTACACCACTTACACACTACATATCCACCAAATTATCACTAAATGTTCAGTGAAATCATTGCTGATATCAACCAATTCCTCTTTCTGTCTCTGTCTCTGTTTCTCTCTCTCTCTCTCCTAGTTCCATTTTTGGAGTCTCCTAAATATGCTCCTCAGCATGTTGAAAGTGGGCATGCCTTGTCAGTGAACATGTCACTCCCCCATCCCCACCCCCTCCTACGGGCAAAGAGTGAAAACACCATGGCCACACCCCCCGATCCTGTAGCTCCACCCTCAACTGCACCTGCAAGTACACAGGTAGAGCCTGTCCCCACTTAACTGTCCATCCGTGTAGCAAGGTTAGGATTAGGTCATACTCTCAACATAGGTCTGCACCTTCAGAGGAGGGTTTGGGGATAAACTGATGCAGTTCACCTGAACCTTTTTTCCCCATCCCTGATTTATGTGCTCATTCTCTCACTCTGAGAGTAATAGTAATAAACTGAAGTGAAGTGACTTGTGGCCAAGTATGGTGGCTCATACTCGCAATTTGTGCTCTGCATTTAACCCATCCAAGTAGCACACACACAGTAGTGAACACATACCCAGAGCAGTGGGGAGGACCGGGAACCTTCAGGTTGGAAGTCCGACTCTCTGACCATTAGGCTACGACTGTGAACCCTATGTGTTCTGGGTTCTCTGGGAGGAACACAACAAACACATTACACTAGTCCTGAGTTCTGGGAGTACGTTTGAACATGGATCAGAGATTTCTATTCTGTATATTCCTGTCACCTTTGAACCTGAAAGGAAAACAACATTGTACTTTTCCTTGCATGGCTGTGGAAAGAACAAGAGCTGTGCTTGAGTACATCAGCTATTCCCCGGCAGGAAACCATCAGTGGTTTTCCCAGAGGTTCAACTTTGCCCAGAGGTTCCTCAACTCTTGCAAGCAGAGGCCAGATCTCAAGCAATAAAAGCGGTGGCACTGGAGCAATTAATTGCTCTGCTTGTCCATTCATTTTCAAAGACTCAGGCAACAATCGCAACATTCTCTGATGCAGCCCATGGAATCCCGTTTACTCTGGTAGCAGGCAGAAAGAAGCCCTGCAACAAGCGATGGTATGCTGACTGACTTCCATCTCACTTGGTTGGGGCATCATGCACCAAGGCTCAGGTGTGCTATATCACCCCTTAGCACACCGCTCTTGTGTTGCAGACCAATGCTAAACCACATCTCACCTTTTACAATCACAACGGCAGGTTTATAGACAACAGTTTTGGAATCATTGTTTTTCTAAACCTCCCTGTCTCTCTTTCTGTCTCAGCGCCGGTCATCCTTTGCTCTGAGAAGTTCTAGTAGTCCTCGTGGTGCTCGCACTCGTTCTCCATCCAGAGGAAGAGGAGAATCTGATGATAAGCAAAAAAAACAGAGAGGCAGACAGGGGTGAGAATTGCAATATTCTCTGTATTATAGTCTATAGGATTGTATATTTGTATAATACCAGCCATTCTCACTTGGTGTTTAGTGTTGTTCAGCGGAGGAGGCTGTACAGTGCAGTTCCTGGTCGTGTCTTTATAGCAACTCGCTCTCATTCGGCTCAGGGAGAACGAGAGCTCAGTCTCAGCAAAGGGGACAAAGTCAAAGGTCAGATCTGTGTGTATAAATTTAAATATTAATATAAGATTATTTTACGTACATTAATCTATACTGTTAATGGTCTGTGCTTTACTCTACCTCCTGGTTTTGTTGTGTTTGTCGATAAAACATGAGTCATATGTGTGTTTCAGTGCTGAGTGTTGGAGAGGGAGGTTTCTGGGAGGGAACAGTTAAAGGTCGGACCGGTTGGTTTCCTGCTGAGTGTGTGGAAGAAGTTCTGCCACAAAATGAAGAAAAGAGACCAGGTATACACAGACAAAAACACACAACACAACACACATAATTTCTGCTGTTTGGCAGTGAAATGAGTCTGCAGTTCTAAGAAATAATCAGTCATGGCTGTGATTGTGGTGTTAGCATGAATTAGGGACAGAGTCATTTTACTGGTACTGACTCTTATTATCCTGCTGAAAGCTGTCTGTGAACCCTTTTATTTTTGATGAGACAATGAGGCCACTTTTTTTGTTTCCCCAAACTCACAAATATACTATGTCCTTCTTGTAGTACTGGAGCAATAAAGATGCTGGGATGTAGGTGTTGTCTGGAGAAAGCTTGTAATGGAATGTAGTAGATTCCATAGAATTGGTCTGTTCCATAGAAAGAGTCTGTGGTGGTGATGTTGCCTCCTGTATATTGTATGTATACTGTATAAATGTATATTGGCTTTAGTGTTTTAGGTCTGGGGTTTATAAGTTTTGTTGTCCTGATGTACTCACGGTGATGATGAACATTACAGACAGGAAAAAAGGCTGATGGTTGTAAGTGTCAAGTGTTTATTAGCAAAAACGACAGCCAAATTCATTGGGTTGCATGTCATGTAGAGCAACACAGGAAAATCAAAACCAAAATGAGGGTTTATATATAACAGGTGAGTGAGAGCGAGATAATATGTGGACTGAATTGGACTGTGGATTATTGGTGGCTGTTGGATTGGCAGTGGTGTCGGACATGACAGGTGTTTTCAAAAACCAATTTTATGGCTAGTAACTTTGTGTTTCTGATGTTATAGATTCTCTCTGTCTTGGTGTCAGCTTGCAGGAGCAGTAAGCACTCACAATCAAAGTAGTGTGGAAATGGCAACACTGGTGTTCAGGCCATGGTCATTTTTCAGGTTTGTGCTAATGATGTGGTGACTGAACATGCATAAACTGTCCATAAAAATATAAGGAAAAAAAAGTATTTGCAAATATAGATGCTGCTTTTAGTTATGGAAGTGGTGTTAATGGTTCAGATGAAGTCCTCTGCAAAGTGCATACCAAGGACCTGATTAAGGTCTTACAGTCAGAATCTCCATTACCTCAATAGCATCCTCTGCTATTAACATTTGGCCATTGTACCAGGACAAAAACACCTGCAGGGCCTGAATGCCGCTGGCGGGCCAGAGATCTGCAGAGTTTGGTGATCTTCCTGCTCAAAGACACATGATTCAATTCACGACTTAATGCTTAAACTCAAGACTCTTATAGAAGTGGAATGATTTATAGTGACAATATCCAGTGTCTCCCAGATAAGGACTGGTTCCCTTCAAAGTTTCTTCCTCTTGTCATTTCAGAGAGGTTTTCCTTGCTACCATTGCCTCTAGTTGCTCAGGGATACATTTGTTAAAATTCTATATCCGAATTGTTGTTCTTATTCTAATTTATGGTCCATATATAGATGAAATGTATAGAATACAGTAGCACTCCTCATTGCATACTTTGTTTAAATCAAGACATGTTCCACTGATCATCTATTTACATTTCCCTGATTGTGTGCAGATAAAAGCAGGACTACCCTAAAACAATCTGATCCTTTTTTGTGGCAGAAAGAACAGGCATTTTTTTTTACAGGAGGCCTATTTAAACGACCAGGGAAATACTTTTCCCAAGGGGTTGACTGTGGCCTCTTGTGCCCTAGCAAGTGACTCCCTTTTACTGTTGGCTCCTAAAGCACAACTGCTCCAAGTTCCACCACTTGGTCTCGAGACTAGGTTTTTACTACCATGCCACCCAAAATGATATCCATTATATTATTATATACTGTATATTGTAATAATGCTTTTTGACAATAAGGGATAGTGAGTCTGAATTCACCAGCAATTGTGTCAATTCTCAGTTCTCTTTTTTTTTTTTACTTTGATCCCAGGTAAGGAGTAGTTGTTTTAGTCCACAGGATGTTTGAGCTCTGGTTGTTTATTGCCACAGAAATGTAGAAAACAAGAACCAGCATGTCTAATGTCCACTGTCAAGTCATTTAGTTCACTCCTTTTGCTCATTCTAGTGCTCGGTGCCTGATTTATACACACTGCATGGCTGTCTCGTGTGGAACGTGCCATTTATATAAAGATAAACAAACAGAGAACAGTGTACATACTGTATTTGTGTGTGTGTGTTTCAGAGAGTCGCAGTGAGAAGGCCAAGAGGAAGTTATTCCGTCATTACACTGTAGGAACTTATGATGGACTAGAGGTACCCAGGTAAGATCTAAACGTAAATTGTTGGTTGTTCATACGTGTGTTTGTGGTAGAGATCACTTTTTTCCCCCATGTGACCAGCTCATGGATGATTTGTTGATTAGTAATCATGTTTACATCTCACTGTGGTTTGGGCACTGTTGTCCATCCATGCAGTGTTTGTTAAATAAAATACAGACACGGGTCAGAGAACATCCCTGACTGTAGGCTTCCATGACAACCTGTAAAATATTAGCCATGTCATGACTGTAAAGCGTACTTGTTGTTGTAGAATGTTATGGAGACGACACTCACTTGTTCGTGAACTTATGACTAGACAAGTTGTTAGATTTTTTAAAAAACATTATAGTTATTGTGGTTGTGGTTTGTTAGATGGGCCACATCATGGTATTGTAGAACAGCTCCCCCTAGTGTTCAGGGTGCAGGCTGATAGCAGAAATTTCAGAGGAAGCAACCAAAACAACAGTGTACTGAACACACGCAGGAATCTATAACACCACATTAACAGCAATGTGTGTGTGTGTGTGTCTGTGTGAGATAATGAAGTGTGTATGTGTGTGTAATAATAAAGTGTGTGTCTGAGTGGCTCTTCGGCCAATTTATTCATGAAGATCACTGTGAGATCCGTTTCTATGACGATGACAGAGACGATGTCTCTGTGTTTACAAAGAATTGATGAAACCTGATTTCAGAACTTTGTTTAATCTTCAGTCTGAGCATCTAGCCACGTGTGTGTGTGTGTGTGTGTGTGTGTGTGTGTGTGTGTGTGTGTGTGTGTGGGGGGGGTGGGGGGTGGTCGGAGGTGGCTGTATCTGTGTGCGTGCTTATAAGTTACAAACTTGTCAGGATTCGTCTTTGCAGAATCATAACACAAATGCAGTGCCAGACAGGAATGAATATATATATTTGTGTGTGTGTGTGTGTGTGTGTGTGTGTGTGTGTGTGTGAGAGAGAGAGAGAGAGAGAGAGAGAGAGTGTACATCCAAGAAAGATGAGTCAGTCTGGATTAACCTTTCTCTGTGGGTGTGAGATTGTGAGTGTGTGTGAGTGTGAGTGTGTGTGTTAGTGTACATTAAACGGCTACAAACACCAGCTCTTATTTGTTCTCTCCTTCCCCCACGCACACAATCTCTTTTCTGTTTCTTGCTTTCTTTTCCTCTCTTCCCATCATTCACTCTCCCTCTCGCTTTCTGTCTCTCTCGCTATCGCTCTCACGCTCTCTCTTTTCACTTAATTTCCCCCTCCCTCCTTTTTCTCATTTGCTCCCTGTCGCAGTGTCTGAATTCTCTCTCTCTCTCTCTCTCTCTCTCTCTCTCTCTGTGTGTGAACGGACAGGGGGAGGAGAAGAGGAGGAGGAGAGAGAGGGGAGGGGGGAGGAATGGCGATGGGGGGATATGGAGAGAGAGATCTATCTCTCCCTCTCTCCCTCTCCTCCTCCTGGCCTTCAGTCGGCCCCAGAAACCGCAGCGTTTGGTTCATTTACAGGTACACACTCGTTTCTTCCTCCATCTCTGCAGCAAAGAGAGAGAGAGAGAGAACGAGGGAGTGGGAGAGAGGGAGGGAGAGAACGAGAGAGAGAGAGAGAGAGAGAAAGATTGGGAGAGAGAGAGAGAGAGAGAGAGAGAGAGAGAAGCAGAGAAGCCGGGAGGGAGAGATGAATGCATGCTTGTAAGACATTATGGATTGTTTGAATGACAAAAGCTAATGGCTTACGTGTGTGTGTGTGTGCATGTGTGTGTGTGTGTGTGTGTGTGTGTGCATGTGTGTGTGTGTGTGTGTGTGTTACTGTTTGATTCCTCTGTATTTTCTGTCATTTTTTATAAGTCATATCTGTGTGTGTGTGTGTGTGTGTGTGTGTGTGTGTGTGTGTGTGTGTGTGAGAGAGAGAGACTCGGCTAAAGACGTTTTTACACTCGATTTGAGTCTATTGGGCTAATGTTTGGTATGTACAGTAGTGTGTGTGTGTGTGTGTGTGTGGGCTAAAGGAGCTAAATTGTTGCTGTGTAATGTTGCTAACCTGCAGCTCTCTATCATATGTGATTATTTTTTCTGACTTGTGGCTTGTTAGTAATGGAGGCACATCTCGAATATTCCCTACTTGTAACTCTGGAATATTGCTAACCTGTAGCTTTGGAATATTATTCTGGAATTTTGTCAAGAAATAGTTCTGGAATGTTGTTAACCTGTCTTGGGTCTGTTGTTCCTTGAAGGGAATAGCTCTGGAATATCTCATTTCATTAATCTGTATCTCTGGAATATTGTTAACCTATAGCTCTGCACTATCATTATCCTGTAGTACAGGAATAGTGTTAATATGTAGCTCTGAAATTTCATTAAACTTTTGCTCACAAAGGAACAGTAGGTCTGGATTTCAGAAACCTGTAGCTCTGGAAATTCACAAACCTGTAATTGTGGAATATCATTAACCTGTAGTTCTGGAATATCGTAAAACTGTAGTTCTGGAATATTGTTAACCTGTAGTTAACCTGCAGCTCTGGAACATTGTTAAAATGTAGTTCTGGAATATTATAAACCCGTAGCTCTGATTGTTAACTAATTAGAAACTCTGAGTGTAAATACAGTCCAGGAGTATTCTGGAATATTGTTAATATGTAGTTCTGAAATGTCATTAACCTGTAGCTCAAAAATATCAGTGGAATAGCTCGGATATATTTCATGTCTGGAACATTTCATAGAATATTGTTAATCTATAGCTCTGCACCATCATTATCCTGTAGCTCTGGAATATCATTAATCTACAGTTCTGAAATTTCCTTAACCTGTAGCTCAAGAATATCATTAGCCTGTAGTTCTGGAAATTCGTAATCTTATTGTTTTGGAATTTCATTAGCCTGTAGTTGTGGAATTTCATAAAAATGTACTTCTGGAATGTTGTATAAAACTGTAGTTCTGGAATATCATAAACCTGCAGTTCTGGAATATCATTAACCTGTAGTTCTGGAATTTCGTAAACCTGTAATTTTTGGAATATTCTTAACCTGTATTTCTGGAATTTCATAGACCTGCTTTTCTGGAATATTGTTAACTTGTAGTTCTGGAATTTCGTAGACCTGTTTTTCTGGAATATTATTAACCTGTAGTTCTGGAATATAATAAACCTGCAGTTCTGGTATATTGTTAACCTGTAGCTCTGGAATATTGTTAACTCATAGCTCTGGAATTTCATAAACCTGTTTTTCTGGAATATTGTTATGTGCTCTGGAACACTGGTAAACTGTAGCTCTGATTAATGACTGTTTGTTGTTACCGATCTGAGTGTTGTTAAGACGTAGTTCTGGGGGCCTCCAAGTGGCACAACGGAAAAGAGGTCACCCTATCATCCAGAGACCGCGGGTTTAAATCCCGATGATGCCACAGCCATTCGTGGCTGGGAGTCCAAGAGAGCAAAATTGGCCATGCTCTCAGAAGTGGCGTATACTCTCCCCTCTATCAGTCACAGAGGCACTACCCAGTCCTGGGCATCTGTGAGTTCATGCATGTGGAAGTGGGTGGATAGCACTTTCCTCCAAGTGTGTTATGCCGTAGTAGTTCGGACTACGCAAAAAGATGCAGTTGGCTGGCTTCAAGTGCCTCAGAGGAAACGTGTGATAGCCTTCACCCGGTAGCCGGCATGTGATGGGCAGAGCAGCCTGATGGGTGAGACCTGGTGACTACATTAGGGAGAAAAATGAGAAACATTTTAAAATTACATTCTGGAATGTTGTTAACTTAAATGTGGTTTTGGTCTTCTGTCTGTTTGCCTTGAATAGGAATCTGGACTATTTTGTTTCATTAACCTGTGGCTCTGAAATATTGTTACCTTTATTTCTGTACTTTTATAAACCTGTAGCTCTGGAATATCATTAACCTGTATTTATGGAATTTTGCTAATCTGTAGTTCTGGATTATTGTTAACTTCTAATTATGGAATATTGTTAACCTCTAGTTCTGGAATATTAATTACCTGTAGTTCTGGAATATTGTTAACCTATAGGTCTGGAATATTGTTAATCTGTAGTTATAGAATATTAATAACCTGTGTCACGAACTGCGAGTGGAGACGGATGCAGGTGCAGATATTTATTGTGTGAAGTGCAAAATAAACCACCAGAATTGTGAAAGCCAGAACCAGACACATAAACAAGAGAGGTGACGGTGGTGAGGAAAAACTCCTGAGACGATGTGAGGAAGAAACCTTGAGAGGAACCAGACTCAAAAGGAACCCATCCTCATCTGGGTGACACCCGATAGTGTCATTGTGTCATTACTCATACACAGCTGTATACTATACAGTCTAACAGTACTGAATGTGTTGAAAGGATCTTCAGTATGAGCATCAGGGTCATTGCTGATTTCAGTAGTTTTAGCTTTAAGTCTATAATTTATATATTATCCACTGTATAATGAATGAGACTTGAGTGTAAACTATTTTTAGCAGGTGCAATCATTAGACTATCAGGATCACAGTCATGTTTGGATGGTCACAGTCGTGTTTCATGTTTGGAGGGTCACAGTGGTGGTTGGAGGATCACAGTCGTGTTTCATGTTTGGAGGGTCACAGTGGTGGTTGGAGGATCACGGTCGTGTTTGGAGGGTCACAGTGGTGTTCCATGTTTGGAGGGTCACAGTGGTGGTTGGAGGATCACGGTCATGTTTGGAGGGTCACAGTGGTGTTCCATGTTTGGAGGGTCACAGTGGTGGTTGGAGGATCACGGTCGTGTTTGGAGGGTCACAGTGGTGGTTGGAGGATCACGGTCGTGTTTGGAGGGTCACAGTGGTGGTTGGAGGATCACGGTCGTGTTCGGAGGGTCACAGTGGTGGTTGGAGGATCACGGTCGTGTTTGGAGGATCACGGTCGTGTTTGGAGGATCACGGTCGTGTTTGGAGGATCACGGTCATGTTTGGTGAAGAAAATATTTTCAGTGTGTATCAGTATGTGTAAATGTTTAATTGCTCTGAATCCTGCTCAGTGCTACAGAACCCACCACTGCAATCCCATTTCCCTGTTATAGAACACTTCCCTCATTAATGGTATACAGCAATAACGATCCAGGGGTTACTGGGAAAATGCTAATTAACAACCACGAAACTGAGTGATGGGTAAATAACCTGTCCTGGCTGTACATTACATTTTTATTACGGAGTTACTGCTGTTACCACCACAAAGTTTCCCATAACAGCATGGCCCCAAATCTTTTATTTCAAGTTCAAGTTCAAGTTCAAGCCATTTCAGCCATATACAAGCACATAGTGAAACGAAACAACGTTTCTCCAGGACCAAGGTGCTACATAAGATAACACAGAACGACACAGAACTACAGGGACGACATAATTTATACATAAAGTGCACAAGTGCAGACATGTGCAGACGCACAAGACAGAACAAGACAGTACAGTGACTACAGCGCTGACCAGTATGCAGTTTCTTGTGTTCTCTTAAACCACAGCAATTTGCCAATCATTAAAAAAAGAACAGAAAATCATACATTTTCTTTATCTGTATTTAGGTACATTTAATGTTCCTGAAATAAGTACAATTATTTTTTCATTAAAAACAAATGCAGCTTATGTTACTGAGAAACTGTAAAAAAAAAAAAAATAAAACAAATTTAAACTCCTCTGTCCTGAAGATGTCAGAAGACTTAAAGCTACAGCTTTACCTCTGACTGTTACAAAGCGCTGACACTGGAGACTCCTTCCACAGATGTTACATAAACATCTCCTTAAAGAAAACTTCACCATATCAATTATTGCACATTTGTTGAATCCGCTTATGTGGAGCGTCCGCTGTACGTGTCCCTGTGAATGAGCTGTTACTATAGAAACGATAACATATTAGAACGAGCGCATTAATATAAACCTGCGCTACTGTCAGAGCTGCTGTTAATTATAAAATTAATCAACACCTTCTGACCAGAATTCAGAACTTAATAGGACTGGGCTCTAAAACATGTTTATGTTTTTGTTGTTTTCTGCTGTCACTGTGTAAATCTGTCTGTAAATCTGTCTGTAAATCTGTCTGTAAATCCGTGTGCTGTTCCGACTCTCAGCTAGCCTCTTTCTGACATGGGATTTTCTCACTTTCTCTCTCTTTTTCTTTATCCAGATTTTTTAATTAAATGTTCAATAAAATTGCATTGAATTTGACCTGCCACCAGCGACAGGGAAAAGAAGTGATTGCTGATACTCTTCTGAAATATTGACTAATAGAATTTATAAGAATTTATTACAGAATTTATTAATTGTTTGTATTTACAGTTTATATCACATGGAGGAATGATAATTGTAGTTCACATTAGCTTTCCAGGGAATGTTCACACAATTTAACAATATAATAAGTAATATATTTGTAGTAATAAGTATGTGTGCTTCTTGGAATGTCTGCATTTTAATTTAATATAAAGATACATATTTAATACATATTTAATGTTGAAATGTTTGGTAAGCGATTCAATCTAAAGCCTAACTTTGCTTCATAAAAATATTTCCCATCATGTTGACTGAAATTATTGTGACTACTTCAGTACGTTTGTGCATGTGGATCCTCACAGCCCCTCCCAGTCTGTCCATAATGACGAAACAAGATGAATGTCAGGAACAGCCACACAACTGAAATTACACTCTGATTACACTTAACACCAAGTTCTTCCCCTGGGGTTTACAGAACCTCTCGTCTGCAATAGCACAGGACCGAGTGGTACATGAGGAACCTTCACATAAACACATGTACACAATGCATAGAACTGAAAACTGGCGTGAGCTCCGGTGGCGTGTAAGATGTAAACGAACAGGCTGCGCTGGATCAAATGCTATTCTACGTGCTGCTGAACAACGAGTGTGGAAGCCATTTTGTTGAATTAAACCAGTGATTAAAGTGATGATTACAGCTATAAATATTCATGCAGTGATATATTGACGATATACGAGACTCCTGTTCGATTTATTTAAACACTCGCCATCTTCTCGTTCATGTTGGCCTAGACACACCCAGAATTCCGCTGTTCCATACCGAGTGCTAAGGATGATGCATTTCCAGCTTGTCGTCTAGTCGAACGCTGGTGATCTGTACAGAGTGATGAGAAGATGAACGATGAATCAGATCCAGCTGGTGACTCATAGAGCTCTGGATGCTAATTCCTGGTTTATGTATATGTGTATATGTATATTAGATATGGACCTGTGCAGGATTCAGGATTCATCTCTGCCTGTCTCTGTGCTCCTGCTGAAGGAATTCTGTTCTGTGTGTTTCCCAGTTCAGACACCAAATCTAATGATTCTCTCTCTCTCTCTCTCTCTCTCTCTCTCTCTCTCTCTCTCTCAGTGATTACATTATAAAGGAGAAGTCTGTTCTTCTGCAGAAGAAAGAGAATGAGGGCTTTGGCTTTGTGCTCCGAGGAGCTAAAGGTGACTTGCACACACACACACACACACACACACACACACACACACACACAGACACACACAGTATTCCATCTCTCATTTTTAACATAAAATCTCATAAAGTCTGTCTCACCTACTCTCTCTCTCTCTCTCTCTCTCTCTCTCTCCCTGACTCACTCTCTCTCTCTGACTCTCACTCTCTGTCTGACTCACTCTCTCTCTCTCTCTCTCTGACTCACTCTCTCTCTCTCTGACTATCTCTCTCTGTCTGACTCTCTCTCTCTCTCTCTGACTCACTCTCTCTCTCTCTATCTCTCTCTGTCTGACTCACTCTGACTATCTCTCTCTGTCTGACTCTCTCTCTCTCTCTCTCTCTCTCTCTCTCTGACTGACTCTCTCTGTCTCTCTGACTCTCTCACTCTCCCTCTCTCTGACTCTCTCTCTCTGTCTGACTCACTCTCTCTCTGTCTCTCTCTGACTCTCTCACTCTCTCTCTCTCTCTCTGACTCTCTCGCTCTCTCTGTCCCTCTCTCTCTCTGACTCTCTCACTCTCTCTCTCTCTCTCTCACTGTCTCTCTCTCTCTCTCTCTCTCTCTCTGACTCACTCTCACTCTGTGTCTCTCTCTCTCTAGCTCAGACTCCCATTGAGGAGTTCACTCCCACTCCAGCGTTTCCTGCTCTTCAGTATCTGGAGTCAGTGGATGAGGGGGGCGTGGCCTGGAGGGCGGGGCTAAGGATGGGTGACTTCCTCATTGAGGTTGTGTGTGTGTGTATGTGTGTGTGTGTGTGCACTTTAATGCAATTTCACAGTCATTATCAGAGGCAGGTTTTGCTGCTGCACTGCAATTACACACACACACACACACACACACACACACACACACACACACTAAACCCTGTTGTTCACACTGCACGTATAACTATTCACAAAGTAGAAGTGATATTAAATAAAATAACTCTGCTCCTCACAGTAGCCCCACCCCTCATTATAACCCCACCCCTCACAGTAACCCCACCCCTCATTATAACCCCACCCCTCACAGTAACCCCA
>CM074916.1:31067908-31081257 GCA_037576815.1 Pangasius larnaudii
ACCCTACCCCTCACAATAACCCTGTCACTCACAATAACCCTGTCACTCACAATAACCCTACCCCTCACAATAACCCTATCACTCAATAACCCTACCCCTCACAATAACCCCACCCCTCACAATAACCCTGTCACTCACAATAACTCTGTCACTCACAATAACCCTACCCCTCAGAATAACCCCACCCCTCACAATAGCCCTGTCACTCACAATAACCCTATCACTCAATAACCCTACCCCTCACAATAACCCTGTCACTCACAATAACCCCACCCCTCACAATAACCCTGTCACTCACAGTAACCCCACCCCTCAGAATAACCCCATCACTCACAATAACCCCACCCCTCACAATAACCCTGTCACTCACAGTAACCCTGTCACTTACAATAACCCCACCCCTCACAATAACCCCATAACTCACAATAACCCTGTCACTCACAATAACCCTGTCACTCACAGTAACCCCACCCCTCACAATAACCCCATCACTCACAATAACCCCACCCCTCACAATAACCCTGTCACTCACAATAACCATGTCATTCATAATAACCCCACCCCTCATAATAACTCTATCACTCACAATAACCCTGTCACTCACAATAACCTTCAATTTCATAAAAAAAACCCAAAATGATCTCTCTCTTTGTCTCTTTCTATCTCTCTCTCTCTTTCTCTCTTACTTATGTCTCTGTCTATCTCCTTCTGTCTCTCTCTCTCTCTTGTTCTCTCTCTCTCTGCAGGTGAATGGAATGAATGTGGTTAAAGTTGGCCATAGGCAGGTTGTTAACATGATTCGTCAGGGAGGAAACAGCCTAATGATGAAGGTTGTCATGGTAACAAGGAATCCAGAAATTGAGGAGGTGCCTAAGAAAAAAGGTCAGGGGTCAGGTGTCACTCTCCAAAACCTTTTTCACTACATGTATTATTAATGTCATTCACTACTGTGTTTATAAAACTTTACTTCCTGTTTCAGCTCCACAGCAGCAGACAAAGAGATTAACCCCACCTGCCATCACTCTGCGCTCCAAGTCCATGACCTCTGAGCTGGAGGAGATGGGTACACACGCACACACACACACACACACACACACACACACACACACACACACACACACACACATCCGCATTTTATATTCATATTGGTAGCAATATATTATGATGTTATGTCCCTGTTTTTCTTCTTGCCACCCTGTCTGGAACGTCAGTAGAAAAAGGTGTGTGTGTGTGTGTGTTTGTGTTTCCAATTTTATTTGTTTCATTCACTCTGCTTTTGAATACTATTTTACTGTTCTATCAAATAATCATTAGACCAGAGATAAGTGTGTATTTATCAGTATGGACAATAACCCTGAATGCTGAAGTTATACTTGGGGACGTAGCTGAATATGAATACATTATTCAGAATGAACAGATAATGTGTTATAAACAGTAGCATTATAGATAAGAATAGGAGGAGCACTATTAATTTTTTATTTTTTTTTGGAAAGCTTGACAGAAAAGTTCACAGGGCATCTGGTTAAGACTAGAGGTGTGTAACAGGAATGCAGTCCCGCAGGACGGTTTATATTAGGCTACTAGTTTGTTTAAATTTTGGAAAATAGAATTTAATTTGTTAGAAAATATCGCAGAGCAGCACAACAAAAATAATAACATGAGCAAGATTAAAAACCAGTCGGTTGTGGAACTGTCAGAGCTGCAGTTCACACACCACACTGGCACTGCTGGCCTATTTAATTTCCGAAAAAAGAAGGAAGGAAAGAAAGGCAGAAGAGGAAAGAAATTCAAATCTGAATACACATACAGAGAGAGTCATTGTGTTTCACACCTACTCTGCATTTACAGTATTTGTGTGTATATAAGCACATCTGGAGAATTACACACTCTCCACTAGGGGGCAGGACTTGGTACACCTGGAACACCTTCCTTAAACACTATATTTTAATGATTCTGGAAGTTTGTCACTATAGAGAAGCATAGAGATGTCATGGAGATGCAGGCAGTAGTAATAATAATAATAATAATAATAATAATAGTTATTATTATTATTATTATTATTATTATTATTATTATTATTATTATGTAGTGTATGTCTCTGCCCTGTGTGCGTGGAGTTTGCATGTTCTCCCTGTGCTTTGGGGGTTTCCTCCGGGTACTCCGGTTTCCTCCACCATTCCAAAGACATGCATTGTAGGCTGATTATCATTTCCAAATTGGTGTGTGAGTGGGTGTGTGAGTGTGTGTGATTGTGCCCTGCAATGCCCTTCCAGGGTGTCCCCCACCTTGTGCCCCGAGTCCCCTGGGCTAGGCTCCAGGCTCCCCGCGACCCTGTGTAGGATTAGTGGTACAGAGAATGGATGGATGGAAGTAGCACCCACAAAGGCCTAGCTAATATGTGTGCTATAGCATTACAAGCTAATCGTATGCTAATTGAGAAGACATCCCTACATTATGGTATAATTCATGTTCTTAATATCTTTTGCAGTCAGAATGTTTATTCTGAGGCTTGCCAGGGTGATTCATGTGTACATGGTTAAACAAAAGGAAAGCTGTGTTGAAAGGTTGAGGACTGTAAAAGGAACCCAGAGTGAAGCTATGTGTCAGTGAGAATGCAGAGATTTAATAAATCACACATTGCCAATGTTTTTTACTCTACAGTTGTGTGAAATCAGAAGCATACATTGAAGCAGACACTGAATGCAGTACAATGAAGAATAAATACAGAACAAAGAAGACGTTCACATATAATGCTCTCTGGTAAAGGGAAGGTCCAGTAGAACTGCCTATTTCTTATACATGGCATGCTACGACATAGCGATCTAAATAATGGATTCTGAGTTGTAAGAAGGGTATTCAATCGGTGAGGCTTTAATTTGACGGTTGCAGACTCTCAGTACAGAAGGTTCTGATCCAAATAGTTCCTGGATCATGCAGTGGAGAATATGTTTACAGAGAGAAACATAGAATAAGATAATGAATAAAACAAAACAAAAAAATCAGTGAATTTGCGCTTTACCTAGCAGCGATAAGCCAAATTATATCTGTGTGGGCTGCAGTTGGTCTTCTATAATCATGAATTTTTTTCTTGTTTTTGCAGCTTCACCATGGAAGAAGAAACTAGGTTAGTGTAATTTAAAAATGAAATTCCAATAGAACATTAAAACTAGCTAGACCTATCTAGCCAGTAAAAAACAGATAAATACTTCACCCCTTTCTCAAAATCTGTTTCATATGCATTAGCACTACCTGGGAAAACATGGTATGAATACAGAATGTGTTGGTGTAGCAAAATGCTGAAAAGGAGACATGACATACCCAGTACTGGTAATAACCAACCAACCCAAGAAACATGTCATGTGGTCATTCAGGGAAAACCCTCAACCTTTTTCTCCAGGGGCCACATGAGGCTGATCCCAGGCAGCATTTTCTTTCAGTGCCTCTAAATACCTTGTTTGGACACCATTCTAATAGCAGTAGTGTAGTGTCAGTGTAGCTACAAAATGATATCCATGTGCTGGAAGCTCCCTGGGGCACCACCAACTGGGGCATTATGGAGGCCAAAAGGCAGGACATGGTACTGTTAGAGGTCACTGGTGGTGCACAAGGTGCAGAGGAGATGACAGAAATCTGACAATATTCATTTTCCAGATTGAGGGTGCAAGGTACAACCTCAGAGTGATGTGAAACCTGGACTGCTGCCATTGTTCCTCAAACAGAAATGATCATTCACACTAAAGGAGATGTCTGACAGGTTCTGATATCACTTTTATTCAAAGCAAAACAAATGAAAACTGAGCAGTTGAGGGTCTTGCACAAGGGCCCAACAGTGACATCGTGATGGTGCTGGGGTTTGAACTCACAGCCTTCTGATCAATTGCTGAACGTCTTAACCACTGTGCCCCCATTTCCTCATGAGAAAGCTGGACACATTCTCCACCTGGGTGTGGGAACACTAAAAGCTCACACTATAGGCTCTGGGAGAAGGATGAAGCTTGGGAAGTTAGTGCTGAAAGATGAGCTTAGTAGAAAGCTGTTTCTTGTCAGCTCAGCATTTTTGTTGACCCTGACTTTTGCCTTCTTTTGATTTTGCCTCAAATGAGCTTCTAGTTGGGGCAAATGGAAGTGTTAATTGCCCTTCAGATGTATATCCCACACCGCCTTGTGTGCATGTAGCGTGATTATGGTTTGGGATGTTGGTCACTGGATCTTGTGGTCTTGGTGCCACAGAATTCCCTGAAGAGGCCCAGCACTGTAGTGAACTCAGTTAAATTAAATTGAATCCAAATGTGTGTGCATGTGTGTGTGTGCATGTGTGTGTGCATGTGTGTGTGCGTGTGTGTGTTTGTGCATGTGTGTGTGCGTGTGTGTGTGCATGTGTGTAAAAGTGTGTTTTTATTCTGTTTGTAGATCAGTCAGAGAGTTCTCAGGCTCCTGATAAGAAGAGGAGTGTTTACCAAATGGCCCTTAGTAAGTCTGTTTTTTTGTTTTTTTCAGAACATTATTTTAATATGAGAGAATAATGTTAATTAAAATGTGTTACCACTGTGTGTTAGATAAGCTGGATGAGATATTAGCTGCTGCTCAGCAGACAATCAGCACGTCTGACTCTCAGGGACACAAAGGACATGGAGGTCACGGAGGGAGGAAGGAACGGAACAAGGGCTACTATGCTAATGAGGTGATGCCACTTCTGCCATAGTTACGTTACACCCCTCCTGGTTACATTAATGGCACAGCATCCATGGATTGCCATGCAATTTCCAACAGTGCTGTTATCATGGATCTTCAAAATTCCACATTTCCCCACATTCAAGACGAGGCGATTATGTAGTGTTTATGCTCCTGAGACTAAAGTCCAGAAGGAGGCATTTGATACTGGCACATGCCTCTTGTTGCTATAGTTACTACCAAATCTGTCTCTCTCTACATTACTATCCCTCTCTTTCTCTTTTCATCTCTGTCTCTCTTTGCCATCTCTTTCTGTCTCTGACTCTCTATATCTATTTATGTTTAATCATTAGGAGGGATGTTATGGTTTGAGATGTTCATGTTGTGATAACCTACTGTAGAAATATCACAGTATTAATCAAGCAATTAAAACACTGCATTTAGTCCCCACAGCAATTAAAGTCTGTGGGGAAGATTAAAGGAAATGTTTATTACAAAATCTTTGTATAAAATTCTCTTTGCCCATCCTTGTACATATAACCAAAATCAAAAGCAAACAAAAAGATTTTCTTCATTCTTATTTTTTTACCATAAAATCTCATACACTGGGCCTCATTCTATGTTGATAAATGGAAGTCACCCCTAAATTACCAGGGATGGGCACAGCACAGCTGATTTGCATTGGTGACACCCACAAAACTCCATAAAAAAGCCAAGTTCAAAGAGTGTAAACTGCAACGTCACTGCTAAAAAAAGAAGCTGTGGCTTTATCTGTGGCAGAATTTACTTTTGACTTATATCTATTAGAATAAAAAAGTATCATATAGCCTCCTATCCAGTCGAGTCACAGCACCTGAAAAATATGGCCAAAATATGGAGATGGAAAAATATGGATATGAAAAATATGGCCAAAATATGGAAAATTATGGAGATGAATTCGTTGTTGTCCATCCAGCACAATGTAAGTGAGGTCAAAAGCAAATGAGTTTCTCTGCTAACGGTGGGAGACCAAACCATGACAAAGCATTTTAAAATGAACCAGATGCCATGGCAAACGGAACCTTAAAAACCAGCTTTCATCCTCCAAAAGAACATACCAGTCTTTAAATAAACATTGCATCCTCAGGGCATGATGTGCTAACTCTTCCAGTAATATCAGTTCTGCCATTTGCACTGCCTCGGCTTATGGCTACCATCTGCACAGACCGGCCCCGCCCTCTGTGAATATTTCATCTAAATTGAACAACTAGCCTTATTTGTCTTAAAATGGATTTGGGTTGACTTGCTGTCATTAAGGAAATCTTACACACACACACACACACACACACACACACACACACACACACACACACACAGAGTTCACTCAGGATGATGCAATAAAGAAAAAACATCCAGTGAGCGCCAGTTCTGCGGACGTGAACATGGTAGAGTGGGAGATTCACAGCATGAAACTGCACCTGAAAAACCTGCAGGACTTGTGTCTTGCATAGCCAGTTGCTAACCATAAAGGTCTTGCTAGCCAACCTCCTGACTTGAATCCTGTTGAAAAAAAAAAAATATATATATATATATATTTTTTTTAATTTAGAATTTTTTTTATTTATGAATATTTATGAAGAACCATGGGGAATTGAAGATGATTTGCCAAGGGAAATGGGCCAAAATTGACTCACAATGCTGCAAAAAGCTAGTTACTTCTTACCATAATTTCCAACAACAGCTGTGTAACAAAGTACTAATATTAACCCAAATGGTAATTTGTGGTTCTGAATACATTTCCCTTATCAATTTCATTTTTGAAACATATTTTTATGTTTATGAATAAATACTTATTTGTTATATTATATTATCAGAAGTATATAAATGTATAAGGGTGTATATATGTGTAAATGTGAAGTGGAGGTGTATTAAATAACAAAACTAAAGAGTCTGAATACTTATTTCCCCTGACTATATATATTCCTATTTTCAAACAGCAAAGTTTTGACCAATCAGGAGGTGTTGGTGTGATGTTGTCAGGGTCTGGGTATGGTTCTAATTATGCCCAGTTTTCATCAAGCCACGCCTCCCAGCATGGGATGATGCTTCGGCAGAAATCCGTTGGTGAGACACAATTCAGTCGTACAGCTTACATTGCAGTTCTGTGCAGTTCATTTTCTTTTACATATGGTTTCATCTCTCTCTTCATATTTTAGGAGTAACTGAGGAGGAAAGGGGACATCTTCACCCCCCCACTATGAAATTATCTCGTAGTTTATCAGTGCCGGGGCCAGATGATATCCCACCTCCTCCTGAAACCTCTGCACCAGAACCACCAGTTCCTGTTCACAGGAGGCCAGAGCTCATGCACAACAACCCCACTCATCATACCCAGATGCAAACAAGAGCACCATCCACTCGTAGGGTGAGTAACATAAATGAACACAATTTAATGGGGCCATTAAATATTAATAAAATGTTTATTGCTATGTTGTATTCTTTCTTACATATTATCATATATAATTTCTTTAAGGTGGATGCTGAACATAGTAGGAGGGGAGGAGCTAAAATGGGTGGTTTAAGGCGTGGTTCTAGCAGTGCTGCACCTCCTTCTGACATGCCTGCAGCAATTGCCAAGACAACTGGTCGCCGTGGTGGTAAGGGCCCATTGCTAAAGCAACGTAAGGTGGAGGAAGGAGCAGGGAGATCAGAGAAAAACTCAATTCCAATTCCGACCATAATCATCAAGGCACCATCCACAAGCAGCTCAGGACGTAGCAGCCAGAACAGCAGTGTGGAGGCGGAGCCTTCTCCACAGCTTGAGGATGAAGAGGCAGAACATCACAGCACAGTATCGATCCCAGCTCCACCCATAGCCCTGCCTCCAATTCCACCTACACCCTTCCCTCCAGATGTAGGTGGAACAGCTCAACGTGAAAGAGAGCGTTTCCGTGATTCCCGTCGCAAAAGCACTTCCTTCTTCTACTCCTCTGAAGAGGATGTTCTAGATGAGCCTGACTCCCAGTCTGCTCAGAATGAGCCTGCTCCCAGGCTCCGTCCCTCCAAGTCAATTGATGAGGGCTTGTTCACAAGTGATGCTGCTAGCATGCCTCCTGCCTTTGGACTTCCACAATATGCCTCTCAGCACAACACTACCTTTATTCACCCACTGACGGGGAAAGTTCTGGATCCATCAAGTCCACTAAGCCTAGCATTAGCTGCTCGGGAGCGAGCTCTTAAGGATGACCGTCGATCCCGTAAGGAGGAGAGGCATTTTGGGCGCCAGTTTTCCACTGCTGCTGCTTTCCCTATCACTCTTTCCTCTGCCCACAATCCACAGCACCAGTCCTCTTCCTACATGCACCAAACGCAGTCTGGCATCTACCTTAGTGGCAGCAGCCCTACATCAACAAGTCACTCTCCTTTGAGTCGACCCCAGAGTCCCCGGATGTTGCGACTGTCTAGTAGTGGGGTAATGAGCGTGGAAAGGGAGGGAAGAGATGTTCAGAAGGTGCAGTTTAATACCGAAAGAGCAAATCAATATCAGACTTATCACCATGAGAGGGAGGGGCATGGAAAAATGTCTCAACAGCATAGACCCCCTTTATTACGCATGGATACTGAAGTGAGTGCTAATGCTACTCTCTATGCTAATCATACCCTAGAAACCACCAAAAAGTCAGACACAGAGAGAGAAAAGCAGGGAAATAAGGAGGAAGATCCAGACGGTGAAACTGGAGGTGGGGTAATGGTTTTGCCTCCTCCTGCCCCCTCAGTGGACATAGCCGATGAGTTTGTGTTTGCAGAGCCACTACCGCCACCTTTGCAGTTTGCTAATGGGGTGGACAGGTCAGTACAAGAAGCAACAGCGTACAACCATCATCAACAGGAACGTCCTCAACAAGAACAACAACATGGTGGTCAGAGTTTACCGCACCATGAACAGCAGCTCCAGAACACCCCTCTGGACCCACCAGGACCAACAGAAACCTCCCAGTCTCTACCTGAAATTCATACCTCAACCTTTCATCCCTCTGCAATTGTTCATCCATTTCTCTTCCCCCCTTCTCCTCTGCTCCCACCACCCCAGCTTTGTCCCAAAATCCCTCCTGCCAATCCACCCCAACCCACCCAAATTCCACAAATTCATCCTCAGCCCCCACTTGGTTCCCCCCAGGCCGCCGACTCGGCCGCATCCAGTTTGACATCATACGATAGTGAGGTGGCTAATTTAACCCAATCTGCTCTTTCTCCTTCACTTCCATCTCCCCAGACCTTCCCTCTAACTTCCACTCCTTCTGCCCCACCTACTTCCTCAGACCCTGCATCATTGCACAGGCCCCTCCCACTTTTCTACCCACCACAAGATCGTGGTAGTGCTACTCTTACCTATGCCACTATGACAACTGCTGCTGCAGCAACAGCAACTGCTGCTGTAGTAACTGTCACCATGACAACCCCTTCAGCAAGTCGACCAGTTGTTGGAGGTGAACGGATCCAGTCAGAATCAAAGGGTTTTGATTGGCCTGAAGCAGTGGTGGATTCTGGGATTGAGGAACTGGACAGTCATGGCAGCAGTGACCATCACAAAGAAAGTGTTAGTGGAGAAAGGAGGCAACAAGAAAGACGAGTGAGGACAGAAAGCGGTGGAATAAAGGAAGGAAGAAGGGTGTCCCTGGATTCTTGCCTGTCTAACACAAACCACCAAATTAAAATGCACAATGACACACACACAAAAACTCACACACACAAAAACAAACCTCCGCCACCCACACATGCAAAACCACACCTACATAACACTGCTAAATTACACACTAATGTGGAGGTAGGACGAACAGTGCCATCACTACGGCGACAGACGAGTGCTGCCCCAGGATTCTACCAGCCTGATGAAAAGATGGAAGGGAAAGGAGGAGTGAAGGCACCATTTTTCATGGACAGACGTCTGAACTCTCCTCTTTCCAGTGTAAAGGCCAGTATTATCAGTGAACTCAGCAACAAGCTGCAGCAGCTCGGGGGATGGCAGGGTCAAGGGTCACAGCAAATGCAAAGGTCAGAGATGTACCACTACAGACAGTTTTGAAGTATTCACCTAAATCATAAACGGAGCTAGTCAGCGGAGCTAGGTTTGTATCCATCTAGAAGTTATCTGAGATTATCTGATCTTTCTTTCTTACAGGTTTTCAGAAGAAATGTCTTCATTAATTCCTGCAGGCCATGCACCTCTTCTTTCCTCCTCTCAACCACTTCAGAGATCTCTGTCCCCTTCTTTGGGTCCTGTCCCCTTAAGTCCAGTTAGCTCTAAGCCTTTATCCCCAGCTATTACCCCTAACCCTTTAGCACCAAATATTACCCCTAATCCCTTAGCCCCAACTATTTCCCCTGGTCCTTTAGCCCATACCATGCCTCCTAACCCTTTAACCCCCACTCCATTAACCTCAACACTCTCTTCTAACCCCCTAACCACAAATATTGTACCTAACACCATAGTTCCTAGCCTCTCTGCTAATCCTGTACCTTCTTCTCCTTTGACCCCTGCATTAACCCCTACCTTGACCCCTCAGGCTCCTCCTTTTTCTACCTGGACCCCATCCCCTTCTCCTCTGTCTTTCTCTCACTGTCCTCTTTCTCCTCCCTGTCTGCCCCATGCCCCTCTTTCTCCTCTGTCACTTGCACACCCTCCATTGTCCCCTCCATCATACAGCCACCCTCCCATCTCTCCTATATCCCTCTCTCATGCCCCTCTTTCTCCTTCCTCCGTGTCCTACTCCCCATACCCGACTTCGCCAAAGCATCGTGCTAAATATCGTACTAAAGGTCTGGATTTGTTTTCTGCTTCAGAATCAAGGCGTTCCGAGGCTCATATCCAGCGGCGCCGTGCTCCAAGTCCACTTATTTCCTGTTCAGAACGGCCACAACCTGGGCCACCACGTCCTTCTTCTCTTCCTCTCTTTCCTTCTGCTTCTCTTTATGGATCTCCCTTTGATCTGCAGGCCCCCCTCACTCCCCCATCATCTTCCCATCCTCTGGCTGAACATTTCTTCCCTCCCACTCCCCCTCTAATGCCTCCTTCCTCCCCAGCACCTACTTCAAACCCTTTGCTAGGCTCACACTCTCTCTCCCCTACACATTTCCTATCAGGTGGCTCCTCCCCTTCCAGTGTGAGTTACCTACCACCTCTCACCCTTCCTCCACCCAATCGGCCTTTTGCATCCAAGCCCCTCCCATACTGGACCAAATATGATGTCGCTGATTGGCTGACCTACCTGAACCTGGCGGAGCATCGAGAGCGCTTCCTAGACAATGAGATTGATGGTTCACACCTGCCATCACTAACCAAGGAGGACTTCCTCGATCTCGGAGTGAGCCGTGTCGGACATCGTATGAACATTGAGCGAGCGCTGAAGAGACTTACTGAGAGGTGAGGAAATATAAAAAAAAAGAAAATAAAAGGAGATTTTACCATGAGATCAAATAAAGTTGTATCATGTTATTATTCTGGAGCTTCTGGAACATGTGAACAATCTTCATTGGATAGCCTAAAGACTGCACTTGCCAGGTAATGCTATGTGACATAAGCCTAGTGTACGTTGTCACACTAATTAACACACAACATAAAAAGACAGCAATCTGGACATATTTCATTATTAATGGTCAAAGCATAGCAGAGTAGATTCTGTGAAAATATCAAGAGAACAAAATGTGGCATCTTCCTGCAATATAAATAACCAGATAAAACATTTTTATGGCATTTTTATGGCATTTTATGGCATTGGGAGCGTGAGGATGGCTGACCTGAGTGCACAGAGTAGTATCAGCAACCGTGCATAGATTTTCCATATATACAAAGGTATCCATGAGCATGGAGCAGTGAAGTGAGTGTGCAGAGAAACGCATTTGAGACAGCACTTCATTTCTGTGAGCACTCATTTTGAATGACCACACTTGCTGATACTGTGCTGCATGCTCTGCATACTCATACTCGATCTGAAAAAACTGGTATCTATGCATCTCTAATAATAACTATGATGCTACTTCTTCTCACTCTTCCTTTCAGATTGTCATCTCCATTTTCTGTCTCCACTGTTTCCTCAGAGGGACCGAATGAACGACTGCGAGATGAAGGAACTCAGAGCTGAAGGGTGTACATTACACAGAAAACAGGGCTCTCAAACAAGTCGCTTATCTCTGCAGATGAACATTATAAACTCTGACACACACTAAAACAGCAAAACAACCATTTAATATAAAAATGTCTTAAAATCTGTGCTAAGCTGCTAGTGTGTTTAACCTCAGTGTGATCCACCTGAGAGACTCAACACCTGAGAGCGCCCTCAGCCTTGACAGAGGATAAAAATTCAAGTCTGCTTCCTCATTCCTAAAATCCTGGTTTGATTTTATTTACTCACGGTGATGGCAGCATTTCTCTGTTGCTATGGTGATGTAAAGTTTACTGTAGAGATACAATGCAATGATCTTTATTGTTGTAAACCTGTGTACAGGTAATGTTCGTGTTATACTCATCATTACTTGTGTTCTGATGATGATGATGATGATGATGATTATGATGATGAACATTAGCCTTACAATTTTTATTTCTACTCACAATAATGATAATAATAAAATGGTAATAAGAATAAGAGTAAGCATTTAACGGTTAAGTACATAAAGAATTTTCACACTGTAAGGGTAATTGGTCTTCCAGATCACAGAACGCCATCAATTTATAGGTTTTCTTCATCTCGCTGTACATGCACAGATTTAAGTGTGTGGGAGTTTAGTGCAAAGATGATAAGATCACTTAATTTTATTTAAAGGAAAGAAAACAATATTTTAGAACACAGTAAAAATCTATGAAATTATTAAGCACTTGGATATACATTAAAATATAAATATATGACAGATATTTATGCAGAGCTCTATAGATTTATCAGGTATTTCTGTTGCTATGTAAGGATGATGTTTATGATGGTGATGATCTGAGAATAATGATTAAGATATTTGAATAAATGAGAATTATACTCCATATGTCTGTGTTCTCCTTTTGGTCCAGGATCAGCCTCCACACCCCAAATTCCAGACCATCCACACCAGGAATTCTTAACTAGGAACAGCTGCAGAGTGGGAACTGATCAAATAATAAAACTCACACTGTGGCTAAAGCTATAGTGTGTAGGATAGTGATGTTCCTGAGCTGCACTCACAGCTCTGTAACAGTAACTCACAGTCAGTACTATTACAGAAGGTTGGGACTTAAAGAAATATCACATTGCCTTCACATAACCACATGAATAACTATGTGACTTTACATGATTTCTGATTTATTTATTGGAATATGTAGGGTTTATGATTTAAATTTTTTTACATGTGAGTTTATTATCCAATTCATTTATTTTCACATGTTGATTTTTACATGAAACACTGTACAGGGTGTCGAACAGTCTCCACACATAGGGGAAATTAACACATTTTAGCAAAATGTAACTTTACTTACAAAAAAAAAAACATTTCTTTGTAAATACACACACAATCGTCTCTCCCACTCCTGATGAACTTGTATTAACACATCTGCTGTTATGCATGTGACTGCATCTCCATCACAACCTTGCGACAGCTTTCCGATCCAGCCATGGGAATGATTTCAATACGTGTTTCTTTTGTCAAAAGCATTCTTAAAGGCTACTGAAAAAAATAAAATG
>CM074916.1:31088348-31102480 GCA_037576815.1 Pangasius larnaudii
TGTGTGTGTGTGTGTGTGTGTGTGTGTGTGTGTGTGTGTGTGTGTATGTGTGTGTGTGTGTGTGTGTGTGTGTGTAGCTGGAGAAAGCACGGCGGGCGTATCATAAATCGTGTCAGAAGGAGCAGAATGTGTTGAATAAAGAATGTCAGGCCAAAAACAGTGTCAACCAAAATGAACACACACTCACCAAAATCCAGCAGGCCAAGAAGACAGCGGGACAGGACAGAGAACACGTGAGACACACACACACACACACACACACACACACACACACACACACACACACACACAGGATGATGATGATGATGATGATGATGATGATGGTTGTTTATACATGTGTAGGCACGTGAACACTATGTGAATGTTCTGGATGATCTGATTGGCTACACTCCACGCTACATGGAGGAAATGGAGTCAGTGTTTGACCAATCACAGGAGCAGGAAAGAAAGAGGATCAGCTTTCTGAAAAACACTCTGCTGTCCATACACACACATCTGGACATCACCAACAATCACAGGTAACTAAAGAATGTGATCTGTAGATCACTACTGTCAGCTAAATCAACAACTTCTGACCAATCACAATCCAGAACTCATGAGACTGTCATCATATGTGGGTGTTTGTGTGTGTTTCAGTGTGAAGGCTGTGTACAGTGACCTGTTACATGCTCTCATGTCGATCAACGAGCAGGATGATTTGCACTGGTGGAGAAACAACCACGGGCCAGGAATGAGCACAAACTGGCCCACACTGCAGGTGTGTGTGTGTGTGTGTGTGTGTGTGTGTGTGTGTGTGTGTGTGAGATACATTTGGTCCAGATTGGGGCTTGACAACAAGGCTTGTAATGTTTTGTGTGTGTGTGTGTGTGTGTGTGTGTGTGTGTGTGTGTGTGCGTGTGTGTGTGTAGGAGTGGGTTCCTCCATCTAAGAAGCAGAAACATATAAAGAAACCAAATCCACAGATTGAGGAGGGAAAAGGGTAAGATATCATCATCATCATCATCATCATCATCATCATCATCATCATCATCAGAAACACAGAGCTCTATTCAGAGTTGGTTGTCCAATCCAGCTTTACTCCACAGATTCAGCCTTTAATTCCTAAAAACATCTGGGATAGAAAATGTGCACTGAAGAAAGAAATAGCTGTTTTTACTTTGCTGATTGGAAAATATGAATGAAGATTAAAAATGAAAAATAAAAGACTAATACAATGGTATACGAATGAGAAGATGGCAGGCATTGAAATAAATCGAATAGGAGTCTAGTATATTGCAAGTACAGTGGATATATAAAGATATTTATAATGAAAAAAGAAATGAAGATAAATCATGTCAGATCTTTTTCCACCTTTAATATGATATAGCAACCAACAACATTCATATGAAAAACGAAAAGAAAAGTTTTCAAAACAGAGACACAATTAAAAAAACTTACAATAACCTGTTTGCAGGTTATAATGAGTCGTGCGACTGTGTTCAAAAGTAATTATACAACAGCTGGGTCCAGTCCACTAATTTGGCTGGTCGAGTGGCGTTTCAGGAGTTTCTATATTTCCTATAATGACTGGGACGTTTCACTGTGTGTATCACTCCACTCGTCTGTGTTCACCATCTACAATTCCATTTCCTAGTTCGAAGCAGTTACTACAGTAGAGTTCGCAACATCATCAGCAGACATGGCAAATGAAACAAAAAGAAAGAAGGGACACCAATTTTACCAGAAGCACCTTTAACAGGAAAATTAAACAAGACTTTTGGCCATACTGCATGCGAAATGTCACATACTCGATATTAATTTCTTGTTTACACATCTGTTGTATAAAAGCAATATCACATGAGCGCAGTTATTCTGAATATCGGCATTGCTGTAGCTACAGTATTCGCCCTGAGGGCTTGTGCTTATGGCCAAATCACAGCCATGCCAATATTCAGTATGATCACACTCTTCCTCTTGTGATATTGCTTAATTATCATACTCATGCCATCCATGAAGTGATTCTGATTAACTCCAAATAAAGACCAGCTGTTTCTGTCGGAATCCGACAGCTGAAGGTATGGTCAGCAAAACACTTACAAAGCACGTATGGAATCTTAAAAACATATAAGAACCTTGTTGCATAATTAATACCCCTTAACTAATACTTTGTTAAAGCACCATTTGCTTGTAATGCAGCACTCAGTGTTTTGGGTAAGAGTCTACAAACTTGGTACATATTGGTTTGGCAATTTTATTCCACTCTTCCTTACAAAAATGCTCCACATCTATCAGACTGTGAGATCTCCTGTACACAGCCCTCTTCAATCATTCCACAGGTTTTTAATAGGATTTAGATCTGGGCTCTGACTGGACCGTTCCAAATCAGTGATCTTTATTGACTTGTGCTCCAGTCCCAGCTGAAGAGAAGCAGCTCCATATCATGATGCTGCCACCACCGTGCTTCACCGCGGGTATGATATTCTTTGGGTGATAAGCTGTCTTGTTTGCTGTCATATCTTTTAGAATTATTCCCAAAAAGTTCTACCTTGGTCTCATCAGACTAGATTAAACTGAACATTTTGCCACATGGTGTGGGGTGATTTAGGCAGGCTTGCACACACATTTTTTTTTTTGGTGAGAAAAGGCTTCCATCTAGCCGCCCTACCTCATAGCTCAGACATGTGAAGAATACGAGAGATCGTTGTCACATGCACAGAGTAAGTAGTTCTTGTCAGTTATTCCTGCAGCTCCTTTAATGTTGCTGTGGGTCTCTGTAGCCTCCCTGGTAAGTTTTTGTCTTGGCCTTTCGTCAGTTTTGGAGGGACGTCCTGTTCTTGGTGACATCACTGTGGTTCTCCATTTTCTCCACTTGTTGATGATGATCTTCCATGGTACATCTAAAGTTTTGGAAATTCTTTTATACCTCTCTCCTGATCGATACCTTTCAACAAGTGAGATCCTGTACAGGCTTTGTCAGCCCTTTGTGGACCATGGCTTCAGCAGTTGGATGCAACCAAGAATATCTCATGAAAATCCTACAGAAAAAGCTGGCCTTTATTTGGGGTTAATCAGAATCATGTCACTGATGACAGGTGTATAATTACTTTTGAACATGAGTTTGAATGTGATTGGTTAATTCTGAGGACAGTCACATGCCCCATTATAAAAGGGTGCACACTTATGCAACCAGGTTGTTGTAAGTTTTTTATTTTTATTTTTTCCTCCTAAAAGGTTTATATTTGTTGCTATATCACATTAAAGGTGGAAAAAGTGGTGATGTAATTTTTTTACATCACAAAAACCTGCATGTTAGCAGGGGTGGATAGACTTTTTATATCCACTGTATATCACTGCAGGAATAGTCCTAGTTGTAAATTAAAAGACTTAACGAAAGTATTAATGAATTAATAGAGTCATATTTATGTATTTAAACTTGTCCTTGAATGACATTCCATAGTGTTTTTGAGTGTATTTATGCATAAACTGTCAGACACTGGTGCTGGAGTGTCACACTGCTCCTCACTCAAGGTGATAACAAAAAATATGCTTAAATTCAAGGTCATAATTTTGTGTAACTGAGACATGTGTTTAAGACAAACTCCACCCCCACATTCGTAACTCTCAAGTATCTTGTGAATCACACCTGTCACAAGTCTGTTACATAAAATTCCAGTATTCAATCCTCATCTTGCAATTAACTCAATTCTGAATACGGCTGTGTGACAGGAGCACTAAAGAAACCCGATCTCTCTCTCTCTCAGTGTAATGATTGGAGGAGTGCGTGTTCGAGCTCTGTATGCTTACACTGGGGAGGCTGAGGATGAGCTGTCATTCAAAGCAGGTGACCGTGCTCACTTCATAATTGGCCACACCCACACCTCTTCCTGGATTATAGATGTACAAGTGAGCAAACCAATAGAGAAAATAACTTGTCTCCTTCTCAATGTGTGTGTGTGTGTGTGTGTGTGTGTGTGTGTGTGAAGGTGAAGAGTTTCTGAAGGTGGAGGATGAAGATGACCAGGGCTGGTGTCGTGGAGTTAAAGAAGGGGGGGTGGAAGGCTACTATCCAGCCAATTATGTTCTGCCAGTGCAGTGACATCATCACTCCGCACAGTTACTGACATCACAAAAGGGGCAGGGCTTTTATGAGTTATGGAAACTGTCAGTCAGAATTGATAAATAGTGTGCTTCAGTGAGTCTCAAGTTTATTAGCTAGCAGGGGGAGATAATGAACAACAAACTAATTTATTAGTGTGATTTTGAGGTGTTTTATTGGTAAAATGTAAACAAATTATATGAATATAAATACATTGAATCCTAATTAATATTAATAAGTCAGATTTATCATTATCTACAAAAGGCCTCTAATTAATTCTGCTCCAAAAACCACACACACACACACACACACACACACACACACACACACACACACACACACACACACACACACAACCAGATTATAAAATCTCGCTGCCCCCTATTGGACAAAACTGAAAGAGTTGTGAGATGTTTCATAAATTTCTGCTGAAATTACACCATTTCTTACAGTGCCTTTATTTGGCATTTTATTTGTTTGGTTATTACCGTTTTATTTGTTCTATTAAAAAAATAAACCATCCTCTCTGCAATACCCCCTCCCACACACACACACACACACACACACACACACACACACACACACACACACAGTTTCCTTAGTTAGGAATGTATTGCATGAATCTACACAAAACATTCATAATATTAAAGAGGGGAAAATTAATGAAGTTTTATAAATGTGATTATTAAACAATAGAAAGATTATGGCACAACTGTGACTGCCTAGACCCTTGACACTACCACCACCGTGCTTGAGAGTGATGATGGTGTTCTCAGGGTGATGAGCGCTGTTGGGTGAACAGAAAATCTATGTAGACATGTTTGTTGAGTCTCCAAATGAGATCTCATATGGATTTGTCAGTTTCATATGGTTTTCTTCTCACCACACTTCCATAAAGTCCAGCTGTGTGGAGTGTCCAGGCTGTGGTTGTCCTGTGAACAGCTTCTCAATCTGAACCGTGGATCTCTCCAGATTCTTCAGCATTACTCTTGTCTTCTCGGAGGTGGGAAATCACGCAGGTGATGCATGACTCTGAATATGAGGAACATTCCAAGCATAAGTATTGACATAACCTTTGGACTTAAATGATTCTAAATATGTTTTAAAACTTGGACAGACCACGAAGCCTAAACTCTAAACCCAATTGTTTACATTAAACCCCAGTCCCTAAGTGTGTGTGTGTGTGTGTGTGCGTGTGTTTGGACAGCTAATTTGGGCCTTAATGATCAAGTCTGTGTGACATAGTCATATTTGAATTCCTGATCTGTCTGGACAATCAAAATTATGCCAGATAGTTATACTGTGTGTGTGTGTGTGTGTGTGTGTGTGTGTGTGTGTGTGTGTGTGTGTGGGTGTACTTGTGTGTGTGTTTCTCTGTCAATCCACTAGACGGCAGCACTGATCTGGTAATCTTTACCTCTACACTGTACACAGCAATAAGGCCACGTGTGTGTGTGTGTGTGTGTGTGTGTGTGTGTGTGTGTGTGTGTGTGTGTGTGTGTGTGTGTGTGTGTGTGTGTGTGTTGCACAGTGTAGATACCCACAGTTTCATTCCAAAAGACAATATATTCATTATAAGGGAGTTAATAATGAATGAGTGTATCACATCTCATCTTTTGGATTTAACGCAGTTATAAATAAAACACACACATTCCTGCTATTTTTAAAAGATAAAACAGGAACAGGACTTTAATTCTGTTTTTAAAAAAATCTTATGAGATAGATACTGCATTTTGTAAAGACAAATGTGTTTGCTTGTAATGCTATCAGCTATAATTAATTCAATTTTCAATTACATTTCAATTACATAGCACTTTTAACAATGGACACTGTCACAAAGCAGCTTTACAGAAATCCAGATATAAAAATTTTCATTCAAATTTATCCCTGAGCGAGTCAGAGGTGACGGTGGTGAGGAAAAACTCTCTGAGATGATATGAGGAAGAAACCTTGAGAGGAACCAGACTCAGAAGGAACCCATCCTCATCTGGGTGACACCGGATAGTGCGATTATAAATCTTTCCCTCTATAACTATGTGCTATAGAGTCAGGGCTAAGTGTGTTAATATGAACTTAAGTATGAGCATCACTAGAGTTTTAAGTGTAAGTTTCTTGTATCAAGCTGAAGTTATTAACTGTTCAATGATGGAGACTTGAGTGTAAACTGTTCTTAGCAATTGCTGTCTTAAAGCTATCCAAGAAAGAACATCAACAGCTATCTTTAGGGGGTCTTTGTGGTGCCATCCACAGTAACCCCGTGGAGATCTGTAGGTTGTCCATGCAGGGCCATCTTCAGCAGCAGTGACTGTTTTTCACATGGGAGAAAATTACAGGTAACCAACAAAGCTGGCTGTAGACTTCTAATATCTTCTCTCTTCTGTCACAGTGAGTGTATTTTTTATACATTATTAGTGCTTGGGTAGCGATATGCTAAGGAACTCTATGTCATAGGGGATTTAAACCCTATTTATGGTTGCATCAGCACCGCTAAAATCTCTAGGTGATCTTTGTTCAACTCAGTTAAATTCCATTCATTTTGCAATCTATTTTTAAATGTCAAAATTGAGAAAAGTGACAGCATGATAGTAAACAATCTACAGTCACCAGACTCCTCCCTGTCATTCTGAGAACCAAACCAAAGCACAAAACTTTACAAAATCTCATGCACTGAGTTTGTTCACCTCGCAATCTCTGCCTACTCACTGCTGGTGGATGTTTCTGTTTCTATGAAGCTTACATGGATTTGGTTGAATCTTTCGCTCAATTTGAGGTTTGCTGAACTTTTGATGCCTGATAGTGAGCCGGAAGAACTGAACTGCAGACAAGGTGGAGATGTACCTGTTACAATTCATGGGATCTATCTATCTATCTATGTATCTATCTATCTATCTATCTATCTATCTATCTATCTATCTACAATCCAGGACAGAGGACAGCATACCATTCCCCACCAACAGGGGATCGTACCCCTCACTACTACTACAGGACAATACTTCTCCCCTCTCTGTGACAGTAATTCTAACTCACTTGCTCATTTCCTGTTTCTGGACTATAAACATATGTTTTTGACACATCTCATCAAATGTGTCCTGAGAATATGTTTTGAGCCGTGGTAACCCTGATAGCATGACTTTTGGATCATCTTTGTTTACATGATTTCGTTTGACACTTTGCCTGTTTCTCAACTTCAATTTTGATTGTTTTTTTATCTTCTGCACCTGGATCTTCACACTGTTAACATGGCAAAACACAAAGTGGACTTCTTATCCTTATTCATATGTATCATCTGAGGGAAAATCACACAAAAAAGTGGGAAGTCCGTTTAATGGAAAATGAAATGGGAAATTTGGGAACTTATCAGCAAGAGGGGCAAGGCACCACAAACCCAGCATGGAATCTCACCATTGTGCTGGAGTACGTTAAGACCCTCTTTATGAACCTACACAGCATGGGGAACTGAAATATATTTCTCTGAACACTAGCTTATTCCTAGTGATCACTAGGATTGGAGGAGCTGCATACTCTGGAGTTAAGCTTGATAAGCTAGATAAGCTTGCCTTGCATGTCCTGGTGGCTGGATGATTCCGCAGTGACCTTGTGATTGAAACCAGGATTTTTTCCCAAGGCTGTGTCAACTAATTTTGTAGATCATTTGAAGGCAAACCTCCTGAGCATTCCTTGTCAAGCTTGGTATGGTCCTTATGGTACTGAGCATCAGTGACTTTTCATGTTATGGAGAAAAGACATGAGGAGTTCCATTGTCTGAATATCCGACTGGACATCTGAGTGGAGGATGTCACCACCATGGCCTACAGATGGACTGAATACTTAGCCCCATAACAAGCCACTCTGTGAGACCAAGGGAGAACACACTGGTATTTTCTCTAGTTTAATTTTGTTCTCACTAGTTATGTAACTGTGGTTCTGTAAACACCCTTTAACTGACAGGGTTCCCCATCACTTAGAACAAGTGCTAACTTGGTGAGAAGATCCCGGGGACCGACGGCTGTGTGACAGCAGTATTTTTATCAAATACAACATCATACAGTCACTTTCTGACTTGGTTAAAGGTCTCAGCACAAGTAAGTAAGTGCCAGTGTCTTTGTAGAACCAGGTAAGTGTGAAGGTAGGTGGGAAGGAGGACTAAAAGGGAGACAGGAGGACTTTGGCAGAGCTTCAGGGCTTGTTTTATTGTTCCAACAAGCTATTCAGTACTCTCTCAACAGCTCAACTGGAAAAAACAAAGTGAAACACAGTCCCAATATTTCACCTCACTCAACTTCACCAATACTTCCCAAGCTCATGCTCAGCTCTTCCTCTCCCTCTCAGGTTCACAGCGTTCTCTGATAGGACAAACAAAGCGTATATAAGTACACTTGCTGTGATCACACAAAGGTGAGAATCATCACGCGTTACCTGCCGGTTCAACCCACCTCCTCTCGGTCCACTGCTGATGCCTAACAATGCCTGTTACCACAGTCTTAACTATACTTACATTTCTGTAATATTCTCATTATTTGAGTATAATTACTGTATAAGATATATAAGATTATATGTTGAATTTAGAGCATATATAAATATGCACAACATATTTCTCAGTGAGAAACATGGATTAATATTTCACCATTATTATTAATTACTACAATTATTAACTATAATTACCATATTATTATTATTATTATTATTATTATTATTGTTATTATTATTATTATTATTATTAATTAATATATGTCGTGTTTACATGCTGATTTCTTTCATAGTGCATGTTTCTCTATTTTTAGCTTTTTTATTTTGTATGAATTCCTGAAAATTATCTCACACACACACAAACACACACCCTGTCTCTCCCCTACACACTAACATATTGTGTAAGAACTAAACACTTCTCTCACAGACAGGAAGTGATGTCGCGGCTGTTGTTTCCATAGCAACGGATGTAGTTGCTTAGATACTGTCACTTCAGCCTTTCTCTCTCTCTCTCTCTCTCTCTCTCTCTCTCTCTCTCTTTCTCTCTCTCTGTCAGTGACATTGGAATTATTTTTGCAACGTGAATTTTCACAGGTATGCAAATATAGAGGACAATGTTTTGTGTGTGTGTGTGTGTGTGTGTGTGTGTGTGTGTGTGTGTGTGTGTGTGTGCGCGCCTGTGCGTGTGTTTGAAACAGGGCTTCATTGTCATCATCAGTGTCAGTGCCCTCCAGACTGATGACTCTAACTACACACACACACACACACACACACACACACACACACACACACACACACACACACACACACAATGTGCGGACGACAAGTACATGGGAAAAACACACAGAGAGAAAAAGATACAGAGAGAGGAATCAGAAAGGGACAGGGATATATAAAAATAAGAAAAAGACAGACAGACAGGAAGAGAGAGAGCAAAACAGAGAGAGAGAGAGAGAGAGAGAGAGAGAGACATACAGAAAAACAGATAGAGACAGATCCTGGAGCCCGGGAGAAGGAAGGAGGAATATCCACTGCACTACTGTGTGACTGGATTCTTAATGGAGGAGAAGGAGAGAGAGAGAGAGAGAGAGAGAGAGAGAGAGAGCGGGTGAAATGGAGAGAGCAAAATAGGGATGGAAGAGAGACAGTGAGAGAGAAAGACAGATAGAGACAGAGAGAAAGATAGTGAGGTTTATGGAACAGAGTAGTCATGGAAGAAAGAGAGACAGACAGAAAGATAGAGAGATGGAGAGAAAAGAGGAGGGACAGACAAATAGACAGACAGCTAGACTATCTTGAGTAATGTCACCTTTAAATAAATCTGAAATTAGATTTTTACAGTACAATTTGTGCAGATACAACCATTTTTGCTCCTCATTAGCAGCTGTTTAGTGATTTCTCCTCTGTTCCTGTGAGCATTTGGAAATAAAATGCCCATTCAGGCACATATAAGTATGTTGGCTACCTAGCAAGTCTGACATTAGCCATATGTTCAAATAGATAGGTACTCAGAGAGTGCACGGCCGTTAGGCTGGCATTTATTCTTTCAGTGACGTGGAGTGATGTGCTGAGTAGAGGCCAAGAGAGATAGAAGAAGATATACAGTAAATGTATTAGGATGAAGAACATGAGGTACTGTACAAGTCATCTATATCATCAAGTAATAAGTTACAGAATGATAAACCACAGGGAAGTAATGAAGTTGGAATAAAACCCTGAAGATGCTTATATTTATTATTGTATATTGATTGAAGATAAACATCCAAAGTTAAATGACAAAACTAACCATTTGTTAACTTGCTTTTTTAAGGGTTTGCAACAGAGGAAATGGAGCACTGCATTCACTGTAACAACAACGCTCTTTTGCTAGGTAAGTGTTGGACCCCACAGAATTTAATCAGATGACTGAATGCTTGGATTCAGCATTCTGCTACACTTTAGATAATATAGCTCCAAAATAACATGCTGGTTTAACAATCAGAAGCACACCTTAAAACAGACCACTGAAAAGTTAGAATGTAAATGGTGTCAAACTAAATTGGCAGTCTTTTAAATTGCATGGAAGGAGAGCCATAGCACTGCTAGATCAGCATATCTCTTCACCTTAATAGAAGATAACACAAAATACTAGATTCTTTTTTAACACAGTAGCAAAGTTAACTAGGAATAAGACCACAATTGAAGCACAAATGCCAACTGTATGTAGTAGTGATAACTTTTTAATTTCCTTTATTTTTTTCAATAAGAAAATTGAAAATATTAGATGAAAAAATGAGAGTGTTAACTTAGTCAAACAATTTGATAACTAACTATGTAGAGAACAATATGTGCATGTCAGTAGTGCAATTAGAATCTTTTAGGCCCATCCAACACACATCCAACACACAATTTCACTAATTTCCTCTTTAAAATCATCAACTCATGTACTAGATCCCTTACCTACACACTTCCTCAAGCAGATGATTCCAGAATCTATCGAACCTCTATTAAAAATAATCAAATAATTAAATGTATTTATATAGCACTTTTAACAGTGGACATTTTCACAAAGCAGCTTTAGAGCTTCAGTGGATATAGATTTAAATTTGTCCCTAAGCCAGAGGTCATGGTAGCAAGGAAAACCTCCCTGAGACCACATGAGGAAGAAAGCTTGAGAGGAACCAGACTCAAAAAGGAACCCATTCTCTTCTGAGTGACACCAGATAGTGCAATTATGAGTCATTACATTTATGAGTCATTACATTGTGTGGTACCATCCACAGCAATCTCACTGCAAACTTAAGGCTAGCCATGTGGGGTCATCCTCAGCAGCAGTGAGTGATTGTCTACTGAAGGAGGCTCCAAGCAGAAGTAGAGCATCAGGGTGGATCAGGGAGGTCCGAAGGGCTGATACCTCATCAGGCAGCAGTAGTAACATGTAGGTCAACAGAGAGAGATCAAATCATTTCCTCCTATAGCACTGGCTATGTACCTAAATCCTTTAAACTAGCAGTTATCAAAGCCTTGATTAAAAAAACCTTACATACTTGCATAGGAATCAAGAATTCATGAGATCTGTTGGGACAGGATCATGTCCGAACAGGATCATGACCTTAATGCAGCTTTTGATACCATATATCATAATATTCTTCTAGATAGACTAGAGAATGCTGTTGGGGTTAGTGGGAGAGCTCTTTCCTGGCTCGGGTCATATTTAACTGATCATTATCAGTACAATTATTCATTAACATGGTATTAGCTTCCACTGTCATGATGACCCGCAGCTACAGTACTGTGCATGTATGTCAGTAAGAAAGCAATCTATTATGTAACAGACCACTTTTCAGACAAAAGACATAATGGAGACTGCTGGGTTTTGCATGCAAAAAAGAAGCAAGTGTGACAGTCAAAGTCACCAGAAGAACAGTGGCAGATTCTCCAAGATGCTCAGTAACACTTACCAGCCAATGACCTTGCATAAATTATATAAAATAAATAAATATAAAAAACAAAGCGAAGTGTTGTCAAACTAAATGCTAACTTTGTTTAGTTTATTACTGTTTACTGCTCTTTAGTTTTTTATATTATACTACTACTTATATATATTTTTTTATTTTGTTGTATTGTTTTAAATGTAGAAACATTTGTCAGGAAGTGGAGATGGTTGCAGTAGCAGAAAAGGTTTATTAAGTTCAGGCAAATGATACAACATGTGACACAATATCAAGGTCAAAAACAGGCAGAGATTCAGGCAATCAAAGTCAAAAATACAGAGTAGCGAGAACAATGACAAAAGACTTGGCAAGTCAAGCAATAATACACTGAGAATTACTTTCCATGGTCCCATGTGAGTGAGGGGGAGTGATGGGAATCGTAGTCCATGGCGGCCATGTTTGTTGGCTGCAAGGTGTTCTGGGAGCTGGAGTTCAAATCCAGCACTGTCATGAAAACAGGGGTGGTTGGTACCCAAGCAAACAATGGAATGGGTTTAGCTAAATGATGTAAGGAGTTCTGGGCATACTCGCACCAAGGGAGGAACCAAGCCCAACTGTCTTTGTTCTCAGCACAGAATGTCCTTAGGAATCTGTTGATCTCTTGGTTTGCCTGGTCCACCTGCCTTGTAGCTTGTGCGAATAGCCTGAGGATAGACTCACCGTGACTCCGAGCTTTTCAATGAATCTGGTCCATACACGGAAAGTGAATTGGATACCCCGTCACTTGGAGGATGCCAAACTATTGAAACACATGCATGAACATGAGCTCACCAGTTTTGAAGGCAATAGGTAGATTGGGCAGTGGAATAAGGCACAGGGACTTGGAGAACTGGTCGATAATCACCATAATGACAGTGTAGGTCAGTGATTCAGGGAGGCCAGTGATAAAATCATCCACCAGATTGGACTGTATCATGGTAAAGGAAAAGGTTTTCCTGCAGGAAGGGTTCTTGAGACTGGTTTGAGCACAAGCCGAGCATGTAGAAATGAACTTGTGTGTACTCAGTGAGCATGTTGGGGCAGGGTGCTGGCACTTGGTGTGCAGGGTGGCGTGTGATCTCCTAGGCAATGTTGCATGTGGTTGTACCCACAAAACATGACAGCAGTAGGATGAGCTCATCATTGGGTGCTTTGGGGGGTTCAGGGTACATAAGTTACAGAGAGTCAGGTTTGGTGTTCTTAGAACCTGATATGACAATGTGAACTGAAAGCACATGAAGAAAAGTGCCCACTTTGTCTGATGATTTTGTGCACACAAAACTCACATTTTATAACCTTGACATATAGCTGGTTTTGAACGAGGAGGACAAGAACTTACTTTACAGGATCAACATAGGATTCTTTGGAGGGTGAATGGATCAAAGTAGGACAAACCATCCTAGCATGTCCAGTATGACATCATTGATCATGCACTGGAACACTGAGGGTGCATAAGAAAGCCCATATGGCATGATGCAGTACTTGAAGTGGGCAGAGGTTGTGCTAAAAGCTGTCTTCCACTCATTGCCTTCACTTGTCTGCACAAGATTGTATGCACTGTGGAGGTTTTGTGAATATCTGGGCTGTTTGAAGCTGTTCCAGGGCAGATGGGATCAGGGGAAGAGAATAGCTATATTTAACTGTAATTTGGTTGAGGCCTCTGTAGTTGATACATGGTCATACTCTGCCCCTTTTTTATGAACAAAAAAGAAGCCAGTAGAGGCAGGAGAGGTGGAGGGATGAATGTACACTTGGTGAAGTGCTAGGAACCATGATTTGGCAGGCTGCTGGGTTTGGTCTTGCTGAACACTTCCTTGAATTTTAGGTATTCAGGTGGGTTGTATATCTGTGAGCTAGGAACAGGCTCTCCACAGAGGTAGAGGTGGCGATTGGGTGACTGAAAAGTATTGTGTATTTTTCAGCAAAGGCGCCAAAGATGCCTACTTAGATCAAAAGGTGCAAGATCTTTGTTGGTACCTAGAATAGTGAAGGCTGCAGCTGGGGGTAGAGCTTTCTCTTACAAAGCCCCACAGTTATGGAACAGCCTTCCATTTAGTGTTTGGGGCTCAGACACAGTCTCAGTGTTTAAGTCTCGGCTGAAAACATATTTGTTTAGTGAAGCCTTTTGTGAATAGTGT
>CM074916.1:31114152-31130475 GCA_037576815.1 Pangasius larnaudii
AACCCTGATCAGAGGCCAGTAGTAAGTCATTTACCACTTTAACCAGCACTGTCTCTGTGCTATGATGAGGCCTAAATGCTGACTGATACATTTCATGAATGTTATTCCTATGCAAGTGTCGTGCTACAACCTTTTCTAGGATCTTGGGAGGTTTGATATTGGCCTATAGATGGACAGCTGCTAGGGGTGCAGGTCAGGTTTTTTTAATCAGGAGTTTGATAACTGCTAAGATTAAATTAGTTAGGTACATAGCCAGTGCTATGGGTAGAATTGATTATTTTTTATTAGATGTTCAATCTCTTCTGGTAGTATCTGTTTGGGGAAGTGTGTAGGTAAAGGATTGAGTAAACAAGTCAATGATTTTTGATGAAGAAATTAGCGGAACTGGTTCTGTCTTTTGGAGGGCAGTAAAACATTCTAATCACTGATCTGACATGTTTATATTGTCATCTACATGGTCAGTTATCAAAATGTATGGGTTTAAATTAATAGTCTGAATTTTTGCTTAATATTTTCAATTTTATTTAAATATTCATAAAGTCATTGCTACTACATGCTCATAGTGTGTATACTTCTGTGCTGGTCTTAAGATTGTGACCAGCAATCAAGATTGTGTTCACTGTATTGAGTAGGTCCTATTACATGCTGATTAACCCCTATTGTATCGAGAATGAACACAACTGGTGTTTTCAGAGGGTCTCGGTTTAGCCTGCTTGTCTGCTCCCTGGCCTTGCCTCTGGATGGACACTGTCCCACCCTAACAGGCCAGCCTTGCTCGCAAAACTACAATTATCTATAAAGCCCACATTGTTTTCAGAGCACGACCTGGACATCTAGCAGTTCCGTGACCATAACCTGCGGTAAGCTACATCGCCATGCCAGACTCGGATCGCCTTTGCTAATTTACACACCTCTACAATGTTACTCATGGTAATTTCTGATTGACAAAGGCATATATTGTCAGCTTCTATATTATCTTTAAAATCCAATGCTTGCCTAAGTCCCTAAGATTTCCTGCTATGTCCGGTGCCCTGGCTCCCAGTGTACAACTGACTAGTGCTGCTGGTGCCCCTAATGGTCTAGTTAATTTCCAAATGCCATAAATGCCATAAAACAGGTTTCTCAGTGGGTAAACCACTGAAGAGAGCAAACCTGTTGGACACGTGAAGCGGAGAGAACTGGTGCTCGTGTGGGCGAGCCTTAGCGTTAGCTTTGGCTTTGCGATTATGCCTCCGAGTCGTCACCCATTCGCCCCGCTGTGAGTTTGGGGGATATCTAACTCCGCCTAAGGCATCCAGACTTTCCCCTACAGAAACTACACTGCTCTCACTCTCACTAACCCTCTCTATAGTCTGGATGCGCACCTCTAATGCTGCAATCTTCTCCGTCAGAGACCTAACTAATATACACTTATCACTTATTACTAACGACAGAGGAAGAATTATTAAACATCCTGCACTCAACACACTGAACAAGCTGAATGTTTGCCATGTTGTATGTTAGGCTTACCTTAGTTGTAGCTTTGTAAGGCAGCATGTCCATCATAATAAATACCTGGTGCACACATCATACAACATATTACATATATAGACATATGAATTAAAGATATATTCACCAACATCAGCAGTACAACATGAGTAACCTGCAGAACTGTGTGTTGCACTGGCTTTACACTGTATGATTTTCTGCTGATTTTGCTCTCACAGACTAAAATCACACATTGTTAAATAATTCTTTGGTTGTGAGCTGATTTAACGCCAATGAAACCAAAGACAGTCGATGAAAAAGTTTGGTCAGTGTGAAAAATTTCTTCTTAAAATCTTAGAATCTGCTACAGCGTTCATCTAAAAACCACCAACAGGATCATACCAGACTCACGTGGCAGCTATAAGCATGCTAATAGTGATAGAGAGACATGAACAAAACATGCTAATGGACAGAGACAAAATGATAATGTGATATTTAATTAATCATAATAATGTGTGACATTTGTTTAGTTATTGTTTTTCTACTAAACTGCCTTGTTATTGTTATTATTTTATTGCGTTTTGTTCTTTTGTCTGTTAATAGTGCATATAGCTAAACTGCAGCAGTTTGTGGTAGTTTTGGCATCGATTCATCAGTACATTCAAATCTGTCAAAAATCTTGCATACACAATTACAGAAATAACAATAAACATAGAAAATCATATTAATTATAACTATTGTGCACATGTGAACCTCATGTGAAAATAATGAGGTTTAGTGTTAATATGGACTGTGTAAATGTGAATAAGAGACACGGATATGGATATTTATCAGATCATTAGTGCTTCAGTTGAGCATTTGGGAAAGCACTAAGCTCAATTCATTTTAAATTGTCTGTTTTTCCTTTTGTGTTTGACCTATTTCAGTGTTTTGTTAATGTGAAATTAGTTTTTATTAATTCAGATTGGAAAATTATGTTAAATATATAAATTAATATTACATTAATTATGAAATTCTATTATAATGCATCATATTTCATATTAGCATATTGGCATATTTAACCTGTTCATCATCGTCGGCTGTAGGCAGGAGGCCTGTGATAATCACAGCCGTGCTGATATTCAGTACAACAGCATGATTGCTGATGGGTGATATTGCTTCTATACAGTAACTGACATTTCAGACACAATATGGCCAAATATTTTGTTTGTTTTTGCTCTGTGAATGAAAATAGTTCCCAAAGAAGCCACAGCTTTATAGAGCATTGTGTGTTGCCATGCCGACGCACAGACTGACTGAGAGCCCGTAGTAAGTGTAGTAATGGTTTATAAGGAACTATTCCTGGAATTGGAATTTTATGTAGTGAACACAGACAATCGGAGTGATACCAGTGCTGTTATACTAAATATCAGCACTTCTGAAACACGGCTTATCCAATCAAATTAGTGGAGCGGAACTAACTGTAGAATAATATTATATTATACAGTATTATATTAAAATATATTATGTTTATTATATTAAAGATAGACTGAGCATTATTTATAAATGAAAATTAAATTACAGCTGATGTATTCAACTTGAAAAATGAATAAAATTGAAGTATTTCAGTAAAAATAAAGAATAGCAAAAGACAAACTTATTGAACCATATTTATGTCTGTTTAAACTATAACAGTTTTATTTATTTATTTATTTATTTATTTTCAGTTTGTTTTCACCTTTTACACTAGGTTTTCTGGCATTCTAGAAGTATATTATTTACATCAGGCACAAAAAACACTAACTCTGCTTCACTGAAATTCAGTTTTTATCCCTTTCTGTTTACTATGGCTTTTCTCAGATCTTGAGTAAATGTACTCTGCCGAATGTTTTCATTATATTGGCTCACTGCTGAAACTCATGGATAAAGTGGAGTGTGTTTTATGTAAATCAGATGTATAGCAGGGTAAATTAGGGTGTGTTGTGTGCACATGATATAAACGTGAATAAGGTAGTAGTGGACAGAGCTTGTATCCATGTAGCTTAAGCTGCTTTTATCATTTATTTAAATCACTGCTCGTTTCATGAATCAGACACAGGTTTGCTTGTATGACTAACAGCTTGTGTGTTTTATTAACAATATTATCAATAAGGAAGAATGTTAAATGCACCAGCTAGTGCTCCTGTAATAGACAACATGATCTTGAACCTTTTCAGCTAGCTAGAGTTGATAAATAGCTAATGAAGTGGCTATTCCAATGCTAAATAATGTATATAATCTGGGAACCACATGGGTATTATTCTTTTAAGGAAATAGTTATGCCAAGTGAAAAGCATGTTGCATGCTACATGCTAATTGAAAACAAAAGGCATTTAAATTTATTCCACTGTTGCTAATGTTGCTTTATCTCACTCTCTCTCTGTCTCTCTGCAGATGATCAAATCTGACACCTTTAAACACCTGAGTCACCTGGAGATCCTTCAGCTGTCAAAGAATCACATTCGTCAGATCGAAGTTGGAGCATTTAATGGCCTCCCAAACCTCATCACACTTGAGCTTTTCGATAATCGTCTGCCATTGGTCCCATCACAAGCATTTGAATATCTGAGTAAACTGCGTGAACTCTGGCTGCGAAATAATCCAATAGAAACGCTCCCAGCCTATGCTTTCCATCGTGTCCCTTCCCTCCGTCGTTTGGACCTTGGTGAACTCAGAAAGCTCAGTTTCATCTCAGAGGCGGCCTTTGAAGGACTGGTAAACCTCCGCTTCCTGAATTTGGGAATGTGTGGATTGAAAGATGTTCCAAACTTGACGCCGCTCGTGAAACTAGAGGAACTTGAACTTTCTGGGAACCAGCTAGGAGTAATTCGTCCAGGATCATTCCAAGGTCTTGTTTCGCTACGCAAGTTGTGGCTTATGCACTCACGCATCTCACTGATTGAACGCAATGCTTTTGATGACCTAAAGAACCTAGAGGAGCTTAACCTGTCCCACAATTCCTTGCATTCACTGCCCCATGACCTTTTTACACCACTGCAACAGCTGGAAAGGGTTCATCTTAACCACAATCCCTGGGTTTGTAACTGCGATGTTCTCTGGCTCAGTTGGTGGTTGAAGGAGACTGTGCCAGATAACTCCACCTGCTGTGCCCGCTGCCATGCTCCGCCTGGCACCAAAGGGCGCTACATTGGTGACTTGGATCAGAGAGACTTCACTTGCTATGCCCCTGTGATCGTGGAGCCTCCAACTGACCTGAATGTGACTGAGGGAATGGCAGCAGAGCTGAAATGCCGAACTGGGACATCCATGACGTCTGTGAACTGGTTGACACCTAACGGAACCCTGATGACCCATGGTGCTTACAAAGTACGAATTTCAGTGTTACATGATGGTACCCTGAACTTCACTAATGTCACCATGCAGGATACTGGCCCATACACTTGCATGGTGACCAACTCGGCTGGAAACACCACGGCAACCGCTGTCCTTAACGTGTCTGCCTCTGACCCTGGCAATGGATACAGCTACTTTACAACAGTTACTGTGGAAACGGTGGAAACGGGGCAGGAAAATCATAACTCTGCTCGGCAATTCGTCAATGAGACCTTAATCGCTTTTCCAGGTCCAACAGTATCATCGGGGTCAACAGGACCTTCAGGATCCGTACCATCGTCCCTGTCACCTCATGTTACTCGTGCTCCAGAGCGTCCTTTTACAGTCTCTATCACTGACGTTGCTAATCTTTCAGGTCTTGAGGATGTAATGAAGACAACAAAGATCATAATTGGCTGCTTTGTGGCCATCACCTTCATGGCTGCCGTGATGCTTGTGGTTTTCTACAAACTAAGGAAGCAGCACCAGCTGCACAAACATCACGGTCCTGCCCGTGCCATTGAGATCATCAACGTCGAGGATGAACTGGGGCCACCAGGGGGTGCCAGTGGCATCGCAGGTGGTTCCACCCTTCACTCCGGGGCAGGACCAGGAACTGGGGGTGGACCTGGACCAAATCTTCGAATCCACGACCCTGAAATTGTCACTCTGCCCAACATCGGGCGCTCAGACCATGTTAATCACTACTACAAATCTCACCACTTTAACAACAACGTCCTGGGACTCAACATGGGGGTGGGACAAACTGGCAACAAGACAAGCCCCTCCTCCAAAAAACAGGCCCCATCTACCAATCAGACAGCCACATCTGTTGACTCCACTAATCCTGGATCTGTCTCTCCGCCGTTACCGATTCCGATCCCAATGGCGATGACTTTCCACGGAACACTGAAGAGCTTAAGCCACACCCCCAGCTCTCAAAATGAGCCTCTGCTGCTGTCCAATGGGTCCAAGGAGAGTGTTCAGGAGACACAGATCTAAACACACACACAGTGAAGTGTTAAAGAGCCAGTGGTTATCGACATACCGACATTTGTGGGAATTTCATTTCGGGGACTCGGAGGATTATGAAATCAAACACATCGTTTGTACAAAGAAATGTGACGGAATTGGCACTACTGCGACATGTGCCAAAGAAAACGCCTTTTGTTTTTGCAGTTTCTACAAAGTTGTATCTGTGTATAAAATATAGTCTATAATCCAAGTAGCGTTAATTCCCTACGTGTTGTTTTGCCACAGGCGAAGAACACTGAAGAACCTGTATGAAATCACACACACTCACTGAGGAGAACATCCTGGATCTGTCTCCTCACATGATGTATGTGTGATATAGAGAGTGAGTTTATACTGAAACTGAAACAGACTGTAGTCATCAGAATATACACATACACACACACACACACACACACATACACACACACACACACACCCAGCTACTCTCTAACTGCTGAGCTGTAGGATCTTAATGCACAAAATGAGCCTCGGTTTATTAACCGCAACTTCAAACATATTCGATGGTACGTGAGGACATGTGAAGAAAGTTGTGTGTGTATGTGTGTGTGAACAATCTGTAAACAAATTGATTTTCTTGCTGTGTTTTCAGTATCTTTTTTGTCTCTTTTCACTTTCATCTATCATCTGCCAAATTTAACATTAACATCGGCTTTTTTCTCATTTTCACCACAGCAACAATCACAATAAACACAACAGTAAATACACAACAAACACATATTCAGAGTTGGTGAATTAAGTCCAAAAGTTGTCAATAATGTCAATACTTACATGGAGATAGTTTTCAGCATCGGGCTACGCAGCTGCTTAAGTGAATTTTCTGAGTTCCACATTCAGATTATTAAAAATCACCTGTGTGTAGCATCCAAAACAGGGTTTTTCAACAGTATGCTGCTCACTTTTAAACCTGATAAAAAAAAAATCAGGGATAGAAAATGAGGACTGAAGATGCTGATTATGTGTGCACAACTTAAAGAAGCCACAAGGTACTAAATCAAGGTCATGAAATCTTAATGTGTCTGCAGGATGTAGGAGATTTTATCACACTTTTAATTCTCTATTTTGATTTGTTTAATAATTAATAAAATTAAGGCAGCATTTGTGTTAAATCTGTGCGCTCTCCTGTAAAGAAAACATGCTCACAGTTTGAAGGATAAGTTGACTGAGTGCTCATCTGCTATGCTTACAGAGAAACGTTATGTTTATTCACTATTTTATCTATTAAAAAATTCACTCCTTAATGTCTCTGATTAAGATGCAATGTTCTCTGTGTGATTTAAAAAAACATCGTGTCATTATGTATGTATTTAATATTGGCCTTGAAAGACATTCCATTGTTTTTGGAGCATATTTACAGCCAAAACATAAATTTCAGCATGACATTAGTGGTTACATCAAACTGTCAGACAGATGTAATGGACGTAGCACTGCTCCTCACTCCAGCTGATATCACGCAAGAAAAATGCGCTGAAGTTTAAGGTCATACTCGAGTGTAATTGAAATACGCCTCTGTTTTAAACAAACTCCGTCCCCACACGCATAACTCTCTGAATAGTGCTTAAGTCTTTAATTACATCTGAAGTCCTGCTTGCGTGCTTAACTCAACTCTGAATATGGAGCTAGGGTTAACCTCTCACCATAACCTCAAACATCATCTTAAACACTAATAACTTTACACAGACTAAAGAATTCATACAACTTTGATCACACAGATGACACAAATGCCTGAAGGAAATGTAATGGGAAGTGCTGGTGTTCTGGTGTGTTCATGGAGCTGCACTAAAGCATGTATTTGCACGTAATTAAGACAATTGTTTAGGAGCTTGAGAAGGAAATTCAGGACAAATGCTAGGTTTTAGAGGTCTAATTTCATATTAGCTGTTTTATATGTTATGTTTAGGAGTTCAGGCTATAATTTTGGAGTTTGCTGTTAGTTTCTGGTTATAGTTATGTTTTAAAGTTTCTGGGTTTTAGGGGTTAGAGTTTAGAAAATATTGTAAGGCCTAAATGTTAGGGTGTAGTGGTTGTAGCTAATGTTTTATTATAGTTCTGGTTATGGTTTTAATTTAGAGGTCAAAGTTTAAGGTTCTGAAGAAGGTTGGTGAATAAGGGATTAGATTTAGAATTGAAAGATACGGTTTAGTGTTTATTAGCAGGGTTTAAGGTTTGATGTTTAGTGCAGTTAGGGAGTTAGGGGATATAATTTGACATTTGGGGGTTTAATGGTTATTACTTAAAGTTAATGTTTAGTATTAGGAAGTGAAGAGTTGTTTGAAGATGAGTGTTTATGGTGTACAGTTTATTCTTACACCAGAATTTAAGGGTTAGAGATTATATGGGTTATGGATTAGGGTTTATAAATTTTATAAGGATTAGGGATTAGGGGATAAGGGTTATAGTAATTAGGGTTGTATAGTTCTGTAGTCATGTAGAAATCTGTTCTGGTTCAGTGTGCTACTGAGCTTTGAGCTTTGGGCTTTAACGCTCTCGGTTAGTGTGTTGCTAAGATGTTGCTAGGAGACTTCCACAGCATTGGTGTGTGTGTGTGTGTGTGTGTGTGTGTGTGTGTGTGTGTGTGTGTGTGTGTGTGGGTGCGTGCTGATGCAGTGTATCAGGAGGTAAAAAGGTCATTTAACAATACATTAAAATTATTTTATAAGTGATCCTACGTTTGATTACGTTATTGAGATTAAGATGTTTTTGTGTATCAGAGTGTGTTAGTGTGCTCACATTACCACCAGAACACCAACACCCACACATACACACACACACACCAACAGCCACACACACACACCAACACCCACACACACACCCACACACACACACCCACAGTTATGCACTCATACACACAATACACATACAACTGAACCCCATTCATTTTCTCTCTCTCTCTCTCTCTCTCTCTCTCTCTCTCTCTCTCTCTTCCTTTCTTTCTTTCTTTGTGTGCGTGTGTATATGTGTGTGTATATGTGTGTGTGTGTGTGTGTGTGTGTGTGTGTGTGTGTGTGAGAGAGAGAGAGATTTTAAGAGAGCTTCAGGAATCAGTGAATCCTGAACGTAATTTCAGATCACACTTCTCTCATTCACCTCCACAGCCAGCAGGACTACATTTCCCATCATGCACCAGCATATGAGTGACCCTCACTTGAACCTGAGGGAGTGCTTATCTCTTTCTTGATTAGTTTTGTGCAGACTGTCTGATCCAAGCCATTAACGACAAACATCTGTGTCATGTTAGATCTGAAACTCAGATTGGAAACATCTAATCATTGATATATTGAATTTATTTTTGTGTGGTTTGGAAAGTATAATTAATGTGAAATCAAATATCTGATAAGCATCAGAAAGAGGTGTCTGATCAGTCTTCGCCTGGAAGGAATTTTCTAATGATATTCAGATTAGAAAGTCTGATCAGTCATTCCAATCTGATCACCTTGTAAAGGAAATTCTAATCACTATAAAAAAGACTTCTGATTAACAGCGAAGATCTAAATAGTCTTTGATTGGATAAGATCAGAGAAGTATTATATCCAAAAGTCTAATCAGCATTAGATTGGACAGGGATGTATAATATGTCTAATCTAAAAGTAAGAAAGAGGTCTGGTCTGTTTTAGGTTGGACATTTGATTAGGTTTGGGTAGGGACGTGAAAGTCATTGACCATTAACAACAGTGTTGGGGGAAAGTTTGGTCAGGGCAAGGGAAGTCTGCTCAGTAACATGAAAGTCTAATCAGTCTGATCAGTGTTAGATTGGAAAGTCTGATGAGCGTTGGATTGGAAAATCTGATTAGTGTTAGACTGGGAAGAGATCCAAAAGTCTGATGAGCATGTTCAGTGTTAGATTGGAACATTTGATCAGCATTAGATTGGAAAGTCTGATCAATGTGAGATTGGAAAGTCTGACCATGAACATTTATGTTTTATCTGTGTTAGATTGGAAAGTCTGATCAGCATTAAAATCTGATCAACATTAGAGATCAGAAAGTCTGCATTCAGTGCACTACACTCAGCCATATACAAGAACCAGACACCTCATTAAAGCCTGTCTTGCTTTTTATCTCTCTTTCCTTCAGTCTGTCTGTCTCTCCATTCTGCCTCTCTCTCTTCCATCCTGTCTCTCTTTCTCCATTCTGTCTCACTCTCTCTCTCTTCTGAGTGCTTGCTCACTTCTCCGCCTGTTGCCATGTAAATAAATCTAAAGATGTAAATATTCTCTATTTTTCGACTGTCAGTGTGAATAATACTCGTTCAGTATTAAAAACAGACAGAAGGTTATGGAAGCATTTGCATTTCTCTTTTTGTCGTTGCTCCCCCATTCCATTTCTCTTCCTGTCTCACTCTCTGTCTCACCTCTCCATGTTTCCTTCTCCATGTATCTCCTCTTCATTTGTCTCTTCCCATTTCAATCTCCCTGTCGCACTCTCCCAATCTCACTCTCGCTGTCTCACTCCTGCTGCCTCACTCTCCCTGCCTCAATCTCGTTGTCTCACTCTCCCTGTCACACTCTTGCTGTCTCACTCTCCCTGTCTCATTCTCCCTGCCGCGCTCTCCCTGTCTCACGCTCCCTGACTCACTCTCCCTGTCACACTCTCCCTGCCTCACGCTCCCTGACTCACTCTCCCTGTCACACTCTCCCAATCTCACTCTCCCTGTCTCACTCTCCCTGTCTCACTCTCAGGAACATAACAGATGCAGCGTTCGCTCTCCTGCTTCGTCTTGTTCTGTTGTTATTTGTATGGAGAATATTAAAGAAATGTTTTTGCTGTTGGTTTTTTGTTTGTTTGTTTTTAATTTGATACAAGTCAAAGGCTGGGATTGGCTGAGATGATGATGATGATGATAATGATATGTCCGAGGTTGAAGGTCAGGGGTCAAAGGTTGTGCCAAAAGCTTCTGTGTGTGAGTGCCATTCGCTACACTGAACTTTACCAATAAAAACCTGGACATTGTGCTTTTCTAAAGTTCTGCCTCTTTTTCCAGCCTGTAAGGTCACATGATGCAGTGCAGCAGAACCATAACCAACCAAGTCATGCATATTCATATGCTCAAACACACACACACACACACACACACACACACACACACACAGTGCTGGATTCGTCTTACCTGCACACTGGTGACACTTATTTAATAATTCATCAGAGACTTGTGTGTGTCTGTGTGGATATGGATGTGGACGTGTAGGTGTGTGTGAAAGGAAAGATGGAAGATTAGCCGTATATCTTTCAGAATCCAAGCCATATTTCTGCTTTTCTTAATGTCTCTCTCTTTCTCTCTTTCTTTCTGTCTGTCTCTCTCTCTCTCTCTCTCTCTCTCTCTCTCTCCTCTGTGCTTTGTCCTCTCCTTCCCTCCCTCTTGGTCCCTCTGCGGTGTTACCATAGCAACTCTGTGATGTGGGAAACCCTCTGTCCTTCAGAGAGAGAGAGAGAAGAATTTTGAAATGATAGAATGCAGAAGTGATGTAAGGAAAGAGTATGAAGTGTTTCAGAACCACACATTCTGACTCATGCTATTATAAAGCACATTAAAAAAATCTGAACATTTAGTAAGTAATTATAGATTTATATAACTATATACAAATTATATATTTACTTATTATAAAAATTAGATTTCATTGCATTCAGCTCATACGGAAGCGCATTACTGATGAAAAAAAATCCCCATTACTTGTTATCATAAGAAAAACATCTTACTATAATGAGAAAAAAACATCTTCAATCTACAAGACCTTGTAATTTTGAAAAGCATATTATTACAAATAAATTTTATTAATCATGTGACAAGAGTTTCTGGATTCTTTCTAAACATTTTAGTAATGAGATACATACACTCACTAAACACTTTATTAGGAGCACCTGTACACCTACTCGTTCATGCAGATAATCAGCCAATCATGTGGCAGCAGTGCAATGCATAAAATCATGCAGATTCAGACCAGCAGCTTCAGGTAACATTCACATCAACCATCAGAACGGGGAAAAAATGTGATCTCAGTGATTTTGACTGTGGCATGATTGTTGTGCCAGATGGGCTGGTTTGAGTATTTCTATAACTGCTGACATCCAGTGAGTGTCATTTCTGCAGATGGAAACAATGAGAGAGGTAAATAGAGAATGGCCAGACTGGTTCGATCTAACAGAAAGGCTACAGTAACTCAGGTGACCACTCTATACAATTGGGGTGCACAGAAAAGCATCTCAGAATGCACAACACATCAAACCTTGAGGCAGATGGGCAACAACAGCAGAAGACCATGTCGCGTTCCACTTCTGTCAGCCAGGAACAGAAAGCTGAGGCTGCAGTGGGCACGGGCTCACCGAAACTGGACGGCTGAAGACTGGAGAAATGTAGCCTGGTCTGATGAAGCTCAATTTCTGCTGAGGAGCACAGACGTTAGGGTCAGAATTCAGCACCGACAGCATGAATCCATGGACCCAACCTGCCTTGTGCCAGCAGTCCAGGCTGGTGGAGGTGGTGTGATGGTGTGGGGAATGTTTTCTTGGCACACTTTTGGCCCGTTAATACCAATCAGTCATGGCTTGAATGCCACAGCTTATTTGAGTTTTGTTGCTGACCGTGTGCATCCCTTCATGCCCACAATTTGCCATCTTCTTATGGCTTATCATTCCAGATTGATAATGTACCATGTCACAAAGCAAAAGTCGTCTCAAACATGACGATTAGTTCAGTGTTCTTCAGTGGCCTTCCCAGTCAATCCAATAGAACACCTTTGGGAAAGTGATAGAACAGGAGCTTCGCAGCAAGAAAGTGCACCTGAAAATCTGCAGGACTTGTGTGATGCAATCGTGTCATCATGGACCAGAATCTCAAAGGAATGTTTCCAACATCTTGTGGAATCCATGCCACAAAGAATTGAGATTGTTTTGAGAGCAAATGGAGGCCTTACTCAGTATTAGTGTAGTGTTCCTAATAAAGTGTCAGTAAGTGTATTTTATAATAATGAAATTACATAACACAGATGGGGATTTTTTTTTCTTTCACTTCTGTATTTGCAAATCTCTAATATTATATAATTAGTGACAAAAGCTTTTTACATGGTTGAATTTATTTTAATACATTTAAAGTTGTTCAGTATAATGTGCACAAACTGTAGCTTAAATGATGTGAGGTTATACAGTTAGATTATACATTCTTGGATTTCATCTTCTAGGTGGTTACTGTGGTTTAGTGTTGGAGGATGTCTTTTTTAGTGTTAGTGAAAGTAGGTGCTAATTTTGGTTGTGATGTGGTTAGCCCCAGCACTTTGCATGCTGAAAAGAAAATGAAATGCATGCATTGATTTCCTCTGATTTATATTTTGGAGGCTTTACACTATACGATTTTAAGCCAAATTTGCTGTTGCACATCGTTATATAATTCATTGGTCGAGAGTTGAGATTGGCACTCTTAGAACACAGTGTGATCTGCTCACAGGTGGGAGGAAACCAGAGAAGCCGGAGGAATCCCATATGGACATGGCGGGGGACATGTAGGAATATTGGTATCTCAGTGGTTAAGATGTTTGACTACTGAGTGGAAGGTCATGAGTTCAAACCCCAGCAATGCCAAACTACCACTGCTGGGCCCTTAATGCTCAACTGCTCAGTTATATAAATTAGATAAATATACGTCTCTTTGCCAAATGCCATAAATGTAAACTCCACGCAGATCATAACCCGAGCTCAGGGTGAAGTGGAGCTGTGAGGTGGCAGCCCTAGCCGCTGTATCACTATTTTATTATTATTATTATTAGGGGCGAAGCACAGAGTGCTTAGAACTCTGTTGTTTTCATCAGGATTTTTCTTCTTCTTTTTCTTCTTTTCTGCTAAAACTGATTGTGCAGAAGTAGGTCCTACAGACATGGAACTTGGTCAGTGCGTAATACTCCCTCCTGCTACTCAGTCAAGATATATGAGCCCGATCCACCTAATTGTGTTGATATAGTAAAAAGTTTTACGTTTTGGCTCATATCATGAATAGCATAAGTTCTGCAATAAAATTTCTCCCAACAAAAAATCCATTTAGCTTCACCACTTAGATTTTTAGCTAATTTGCCATAATATGCAAAACCTACATTTGAGAACTTGTCCTAGGATCTCCACAATTTGTGTCAAACTACTCAGCAGTGTGTGGCCTTCAATAATTATTAAAAGCCTGTTGACATTTGTCAACAATATGGCTGCCCTATGTCAATCAATTCTAGCAAGGCAGAGCATAATTTATTCAAAGAGCTGTAACTCATGAATACTTGTGCATCCAGACAAAACTTGAATGCCATATACAGAACAAATTTTGGGGCATGGACATGCATAGGGGTAGAGCTAATGTCAGATAACTGTTTCTCAGGAATCTTAAGTACAATCGAGCTAAAATTTGGTATGGTGCATCATTATGCTAATCTGTGATGACCTAATTGCTTAAAAAACATGGCCACCATTGGACAATCAGATTTTGGCAGACATTTGACAGGGTTAACATTGAGCTATTGTCATGAAACTTGAATGGTAGGTTCCAGTAAGAACCTACTGATGCATCATATCTGATGCATCAAATCCCACTCAAATTGGCCACTGGGGGGAGCTGTTCATGCTTTTGCTTACAAAAATGAGCATATCTCTTGGAAAACAGGAGCCAAAGTTAATTTTCTTGTAGTGCTGATTCCTTGGCTCAACCCTAATAAATCTTACATTTGAATAATTTAGCCCTGCCCACTTCAATTTACAATAATTTGCATAATATGAAAAAACTTACTTTTTCAAACTACATTTAGATTTATGGCATTTGGCAGACACCCGTATTCAGAGCAACTTACCGAAGTGCTTTGAAGTCTATCAATAAAACTGGTCACTAGGGCATGGAATAAGAATACTATCAGTCTAAAAACTCTGTTGGGGAAGTAATATAGTAAGAAAAGCACACAAATAACACATTTGTTTTAAATTAAAGTGCAAATTTAAGTACTTCGGGAAGAGGTAGGTCTTGTGAGCTCTGACATGAAAGTTGAAGACTGCCAGTGACTCAGCTTTTCCGACATCTAGGGGAAGTTCATTCCACCACTGAGGCTCCAGAACAGAGAAGATCCGTGATGCATGTCTTCCTTGTACCCTGAGAGATGGTGGGACCAGGTGAGCAGTGCCAGAGGATCGGAGGGAACGTGGTGCCTCTGCGGGATGTGATAAGTTCTTTGAGATAAGTGGGTGCTGGTCTGTTTTTGGCTTTGTAGGCGAGCATCAGTGTTTTAAATCTGATGCAGCAGCTACAGGAAGCCAGTGGAGGGAGTGCAGCAATGGGGTGGTGTGGGAGAACTTAGGAAGGTTGAAAACCAATCGTGCAGCTGCATTTTGAATCAGTTGCAGAGGACGAATGGCGCTCAGAGGTAGACCTGCCAGGAGTGAGTTGCAGTAGTCCAGTCTCGAAGTGACAAGCGACTGAATAAGTGCCTGTGTGGCCTGTGTGGAGAGAAATGGACGAATGCTTCTGATGTTATAGAGGAGAAATCAACATGAGCATGTCAGATTAGCAATCTGAGAGGAGAAGGACAGTTGATTGTTCATGATTACCCCAAACCCCAAATGATAACCCTTGCTCTTTTGAATGCAGTTGGTACATGACAAGATGTTATGGAGTCATTAACAATAGTAGTGATGAAGGGAAGGAGGTCTTGTGAAATGGTGTGGAGCATTATGGAAGGGATTGGATCCAAGGGGCAGGTGGTAGGATTGCAGAACAAGATGACTTGCAGGATCTCTTCTGTTGATAAATGAGAAAAAAGTGTCAGCAAAAGAGAAGGGGAATCCTGAAAGTGTAGTGTAGGAGTGAAGATCTGGCAGATATTTTCAACCATCCCATCATAAAAGTTGGCAATGTTATCAGCAGTCAGAGAGGGCAGAGAAGAAGGAGCAAACATGTTCATAAGTATTTAACAAAATATTTTTTGAACTTGTGAGGATCTTGTGCAGAAGCTTTCAGCTTCTCCTTGTAGAAGGCAATCTTAGCAGAAGTCACATTAGATGAGAATTTTGACAAACATCACCCTCAGTAGCCAGTCCTTACCAGTGTACATTGAACAATAGAGAGAACATACATGAACATACTTTGAAGTTTTGTGACAATAGCCTAGTGCTAGTTGTGTGAAGTGCTTGCTGAAAGCTGACTGGCTGAATGTGGCCATGTTTTTCAGTGGTGATTAATAATCCAGTTTAGCACATTACAGATTAGCACCAAATTACAGATTAGCACATTGATGCAGCACACCAAATTTCAGCATGATCGGTTTCTGAGAAATAGCTATTTCAACTTAACTCCGCCCCTTTTCAGTGGTTATGCTCCAAACTGCATATCACCTCAGAATCCTTTGACATGTATGCATTTCAAGTTTTGTGTAATTCCATGCAGGCATTCAATTCAATTCAATTCAATTTTTATTTGTATAGCGCTTTTTACAATGTCATTGTCTCAAAGCAGCTTTACACA
>CM074916.1:31290117-31300299 GCA_037576815.1 Pangasius larnaudii
GTTATATTAGGAGTTATTTTAGGAGTTATATTAGGAGTTATATTAGGAGTTATATTAGGAGTTATTTTAGGAGTTATTTTAGGAGATATTTTAGGAGTTATATTAGGAGTTATATTAGGAGTTATATTAGAAGTTATATTAGGAGTTATATTAGGAGTTATTTTAGGAGTTATTTTAGGAGATATTTTAGGAGTTATATTAGAAGTTATATTAGGAGTTATATTAGAAGTTATATTAGGAGTTATTTTAGGAGTTATATTAGGAGTTATATTAGGAGTTATTTTAGGAGTTATTTTAGGAGTTATATTAGGAGTTTCCTGATCTTTTTTCTCTGATATTACATAATGCACATAAAACAACACGCTGAAGGTTTTACGGTTGTTGTGAAACAGTGAGTAACGATGGAGTGCCACAGGGAGCCATGATTCATTTAACGTACATCCGGCGTGATGTAACGCTGCACGTCAGCATGAGAAAGCAGAATAAAACGACCATGCAGCTGAAACTGCGTAACCTCCCACCTGTCGCTCCAGTCACCGTTCCACTCTTTATGTCCCCACGGATTCAGAAGACGCACCAGTTTAACTGGTTCCCCTTCACTCATCACCTGTTAAACACACACACACACACACACACACACACACACACACACACGTTACTTATAAATCTAAATATCCTCTTTAACTCATTCAGGGCCAGGAGTATTAACCTGTCATGCAAAACAGGCAAAAACGTGGAAGGTGCAAGAAACAGAAAGTGTGATTGGTTACACAATCCACCTGGTTTTTCAACTTACAAAACCAGGTGTAAATCGATATCCAGATTTCTGTAAAGCTGCTTTGTGACAATTGACTGAACTGAACTACTTTAGGACTGTGAATGCAGATGATTGTTGTTGTTAGTTTATTCATTTATAAAGTACATTTAAAAACAACTGAAGTTAAACCCAAAGTGCTACAAGTAGTATAAAGCAAATCTATACACAAAAGACCATTTAACACTCACAATACTGGAAGACAGATGGACATTTTCCATTCTCAGACTGAATTAAAGGATAAAGAATAAAAGTCTTCAAGGAGGATTTGAACATAGCACTAGAGGAGGAGGATCTCATATGAAAAGGGAGACTGTTCCAGAGCCTGGGAGCGAGAAAGAGGGACTGAAAGGAGTAACTGACTTGATGATATGATCGAAGGGATCTTGAGGCAGTTTACAAACGCCTTTGACAAAAGAAGAAGGTATTGAAATCATTCTCATGGTCTTTAACAGGAAACATGGCGAGCACATCACGCACCACACTGTCGCCAAACTTATTAACACATTCAGAAAGACTGGAAGTGCTGCAGAAACCAACTAAGAAGCGAACGTCCAAGAAAGAAGATCCACTGACCAAGACACAACTGACACAGTCCCCTGCGTGTGGAGACTTTTGGGACACGCTGTAGATTATTCTGTTCAGACTTTTCATTAGAATCATTTAAAAAGAACTTCATTATTAACACATCTTGCGCTTCGTTACTGAACTTCCATTTCCTCCAGCGTTTTAAAAACGGATCTGTGGTTGACCATTTCCACTCTTTCACAGCATTAGGAGGATCCCAGGAGGAGCATGTGTGATGAGCTACAGCTTCAGTAAACTGAGCGTTAATTTCAACGCTTCTTTCCGGCCCTCAGAGATTTTAGTTAAAAAACGTTTCAGACTCGTACCTTGGTAACTCCAGTGACGGTGTAGGCGTGACCCTCCACTATACCGTTGGGAAGCTCTGTATTAGCAGAAGAGGCCTGAAAAAGTACATGGTGCAAAGAGAGTATGAGTGGATTGAGTGTTAATTAAGTGTGTGTGTGTCCCACATCACATAATAGGTGTGTATCAGTGTGCGTATTGTAATGAGAGTGTTATGGGTTGCATGACTACTAATTTTTCAAAAAAAATAGTCAACTAGTCTTTATTGAATTTAAACAAAACCGCTTAGGGACTTGATTGGTTTTTAGGCTATTTTGTTTGTGCAGTAAATGTTTTTTTAGGCTGTGCTATCAACAACAGAATGAAATAAATCAGTGTCAAATAATACAAGGGCGTATCATATTGCACTCTTTAAGGATGATACTCAATACGCACTCGTGTGGATGAGCTGGAGGCTCGGCTGAAAGCACGGATTAACGGAGAACACAGTGCTCTCCTACCTTACGGAAACTCCTCATACCTTAATGATGATAAAATCCTAGCTTAATGATGGATGTGATGTCCAGAGCGGCGTCTGGGACATTTTATCGCCATGTTCAGCATCCAATATCAAGTCACGATCGCTCTCTATGAGCCGTCAGGTGACTCTAAACTAGTTGATTCAGATCTTGCTTGGGCTCTTACACATCTTCACTTAAGGCAAAGTATAAAAAATAATTCCCAGCATAGTTTTTCATCTAGTGTGAAAGTCTTTCAGAATAAATAGAGCAGAAATAGAGCTTGTGACTGTACCTGTGATGTGTGTGATAAATTTGTATTGAGTGTGTATACATGTGTGTGTGTGTGTGTGTGTGTGTGTGTGTGTGTGTGTGTGTTTACCCCCGGGTGTGATCCACAGCCCATAGATGATCCGTATTTCTTTGCTCGGTGCAGGATATTCCAGTGCTCCGGATGATCCGCCTTCAGTCTGAGCGTGATATACACTCCTCCAGTGAAATCACACAGAGCCTCAGATATCAAACCACCATGAAGATCTGCATAGGAGCCACACACTCTATATACACACACACACACACACACACACACACACCAAAACCACCATGTAGATCTGTACAGGAGCCACACACTACAGTATTTCAGTCCATGAATGTGAACTAATGAATGTGATGTACTTGGCGTAGGCTTTCTCCAGCAGCGCAGGCCAGAACTCATTGCGAGTTTTGCAGTGAACGAAGATCAGGTGTCCATCGATTGTGGGCAATTTATCATCTATCACAACATCTACCCATTTCCCAAACCTCCAGAACTGAAAAGAAGTACAACAAAATTAAAATTATAATTCTAAAAGTGATGGCACGCTTCAATTCTGCAACATCTATCTATCTATCTATCTATCTAGTAGTCAAGTAGTATGTCCCAAAAACAAACAAACAGCTGACCCAGGGAAAGGAAAGTGACGAAGCTTTAAAGTAGAGAGGAATATAATAAAATAATAATAATATAATAAAGTTTGCACTAAACAAACCAGGGTGCCAAGAGTTTTGCACAGTACTGTACATTCTGTTACAACCTGATCCTTCAATGATGTTATAATTATAAATCAGATCAGGCAATGAAATAACAGATCTGAAAAAATGCAACATGCATTTGCTGTGTTAATTAAACCGTGTGTATTATTGCATGGTATTGTGTATTAATGTGCAGTTAGTGGTGTTAGGACTGATTGATTGATTGATTGATTGATTGATTGATTGATTGATTGATTGATATACACACCCTAAAATGAAATATTCCAGCGTAGTCCCTTCTGAACGACTGGCCTTCAGGGATGATCTGATCCATAATGCGTGGCTGAAACGTGATCGCGCCGATTGCAGCCAGAAACCAGCAGTTTCCTAAAAAAAAAAAATATATATATATATATATATATATATATAAATCCCAGAGACATTCAGAAAGGATGCACTGATGCTATACAGTACTGATTATAAAAAATGTAATCTGCAGAGTACAGGGTGTCCGTGCTACATGTCAGAGCATTCAGCGATCAAAACCAGAAGACTAGGAATCACTGTAGAATATCACATGCACAAGAACTAAAAAAATTAACCGTATAATAGACGAGACTGAGGAAAAACAGGGCAATGGGGGTTAATCAGAAGGAAGGGATTCAGTCTGTTACAGTGAGAGAACAGAGAAAACATAATGCTTTCTGACATCCATAAAGGTTAATTAATCTCCTTTATACCACAGCACTGTTAAATTCTGATTTCTGATTGGTCAGAAGGTGTTTATTAGTTTTCTACAACAGCAGCTCTGACAGTAGTAGTGGAGTAGTAACAGCTCAGACACAGGGACGTGTACAGCAGACGCTCCACAAAAACGGATTAAAAAATGTGTGTAATCGTTGACGTGGTGAAGTTTTCTGTAATTTCTTTAACATTTTATGGAAGGAGTCTCCAGTGTCAGCATTTTGTAACAGTCAGAAGTAAAGCTGTAACTGTAAGCTGTATGATGGAAGGAGTCTCCAGTGTCAGCACTTTGTAACAGTCAGAGGTGAAGCTGTAACTGTAAGCTGTATGAAGGAAGGAGTCTCCAGTGTCAGCACTTTGTAACAGTCAGAGGTAAAGCTGTAACTGTAAGCTGTATGGTGGAAGGAGTCTCCAGTGTCAGCACTTTGTAACAGTCAGAGGTGAAGCTGTAACTGTAAGCTGTATGAAGGAAGGAGTCTCCAGTGTCAGCACTTTGTAACAGTCAGAGGTAAAGCTGTAACTGTAAGCTGTATGGTGGAAGGAGTCTCCAGTGTCAGCACTTTGTAACAGTCAGAGGTGAAGCTGTAACTGTAAGCTGTATGAAGGAAGGAGTCTCCAGTGTCAGCACTTTGTAACAGTCAGAGGTGAAGCTGTAACTGTAAGCTGTATGAAGGAAGGAGTCTCCAGTGTCAGCACTTTGTAACAGTCAGAGGTAAAGCTGTAACTGTAAGCTGTATGATGGAAGGAGTCTCCAGTGTCAGTGCTTTGTAACAGTCAGAGGTGAAGCTGTAACTGTAGGTTTTCCGACATCTTCAGGACAGAGGAGTTTACGCTTCTTTGCGGTTTCTCAGTAACAAGCTGTGATTTTGTTTTTTGTCTTATTAACTTGAAGAGAGAGAATAAAAGGAGGCCAGTGAGGGAACAAGTGTTTATAGCTGCTATAACGTAAGCGACAACAGGAACTAGCTCGCTTTGTGAACCTGAGACTCACCGAGCTCTCCCTGGGCAAGGTCAAACCTCGACTCTCCACCTACAACAAGATGAGGATCAGACACCATTTTCTGTAAAGAGGAAAAGCAGAAATAATTTCATTAATATCTGATGTCAAGTGGACAAGAAGAACACAAGCAATGCAAAAAATGTTACTGGTGAATTCAAACTTCTGAGATTTTGTTTGGATGTACTTTTTTTTTTTGCGTGTGCTTATTGACAATGTCACGGTAATCAGGACGAGATGGACAGCTATGAGACAGCAGAGTGTAACTCGAGCAGAAAAGTGGTATGATCAGTCTGCCTTTTCACTTATCCTGAAGTCATGTGACACCATTTTGCTTTCACTTACGTCACACGAAAACAAGTTTGTTTTTTTGTGCAAATGGCACAGTCCTTACTACCTGCTCAAAACCATGAAGGCCATAAAAGAGTAAAGTGAGGAAACTAGAGCAGCAGGTCAAAAGGTCTTGAGGTCAAAATGTTGCTGTGGCTCTGAGGAACATGAGATGATGTAGAACTTCCCTGTTTTTTTTTGTCTGTGTTTTTTTTTTTTTTGGAAAAGAGACCTGGTTATGTACATATGTATGGTTTAAAGTGACACTGTGTAAGTAGACTGTCTAAAAAAGTAGAAGAAGAATAGTCTATCCAAAAAACAAAAACAGCTGACTCAGGGAAAGGGAAGTGAAGAAGCTTTAAATAGAGAGGAACAGTCCTGTGGTTTTGCTTTCTAAGAGTGATGGTACTCTTCAATTCTGCAATGACTATCTATCTATCTATCTATCTATCTATCTATCTATCTATCTATCTATCTATCTATCTATCTATCTATCTATCTGTCTGTCTGTCTGTCTGTCTGTTTAAGTGAGACTCTACCTGTAAACCCTGGAACAATGGAAAACTCTGAAATCAGTCCTTTGAACTGAGGGACAGCACCAGTGTTAAGAGCCTTTCACTCACTGCCTTTACAGTTTTCAGTGATGCCGCTAGGCCTCTGTGACGCTCTGTGAACTTTTCAGCACTTTATAGAAAAAGGTTAAGAGAAATGTAAGAGTTTGTAGCCATGTGTTTAGATCTTCAGACACTGTTTACAGCAATTCATGGGAGAAAAAAACATTCATTCATCCATCAGCACTCACAGAACTGAAAAAGGCTTTCATTCCCATAAATTACAATTTCCTTTATGTTGAATAACACTTTTCTTTGAATTATTATTATTATTATTATTATTATTATTATTATTATTATTATTATTATTATTAAGCCTAACGCACCGTTGGTCTTCTCCACTCCACTCTTGCCATGTCCGAGTCAGACAGCAGGCCTTCCCCGATGGAGCTCTCATTTGGCGGAAATTTATCATCAAGGAATCTTGCTTTATGTTTAACAAAATCTCTGTGCAGCTCTTCGTAATTCTGCCCCAGAAATCTCTCGGGGTTGGAGTTTGGTCCTGCTGCATCCATCACATCCTTTTCCTCCTTCACTAAACTGTGAGGCATTATGGGATTCTTGTTTTTAGGAGAAAAAAAAAAAGACAAATTAGGTTTATTAGTTTAGGCTTGATAGAAAAAAAATGCTTATTCAAGGAAAAAAGTTTACACTTAACAATGATTATTAAAGAGAAAGAATTAACACAAATATAAGAACAGTCAATTCAATTATGCATAAAATGTATTTCATTGTAATACTGTTAAACGTCTCACATCTACACACAAGTTACAGGTTAAATAATAATAAATATGTTTCTGAAGCTTTTTAAATCATGCTAAACGCTTCCATAATAACAGTGTTATGATTGTTGTGCTGTCACTTTAAGTGGCAGATAACAGCTCCGGGTGTTTTACCTGCTCTAACGTTATGCAAATGATGATGATGCAATGCTACCTGTAAAGAAACCACGGTGTGAGACGCACCTTCAAAAGCAGCAGACATCACCGTGTTTACGGTTCAGTGACATGCGCTAATGGACGTTTAACTCCTTTAAATGATATGAAATAATGTAGAGTTTGTAAAAACTGACCAAACATTTTATAGCTATTTCTCTCTAGAAAATGAGAAGTTACTGATAACATTTACACGTAAACACGTGTTTTCTGCCGTAATCTTTTACAGGCTGGATGATCACAGAATTGTGCAGTATGTAGGGAAGTAAAGGATCAGTGTACACTGAGTTAGACCAATCAGAAAGCAGCGTTTGGCTTTCAGACAGGATTCGTAAGGCAACGATTTGCTATTCGATCTGCTACGATACGATATGGTGCGATTTGATAAAGTAGTCTCTGATCGATGTATTGTTCAGAACCTGGGACATCATTAATTCATTCATAATGATGACAGACAGAAGGAGTATTTTTGCGTGTCAGAGTTACAGACAAATCACATCACTAACCTATTCAATTATTTACACATCAGTTTAAACAGAAGATTTTATTTACAGTAGTTTCTCATTTTTTCCCCCCTTTTGTTCTGATTATGTAACTGCTAGCATTCGGGCTCACAATAACACCAGCCTGTTATGGTCTGGTGTGTGTTTGCACATGTACGTGTGTGTGAGTGAGTGTGTGTGAGTGTGTTTACAACAAAACCTGTTTTCAGTGCTTAGGAATGTGTGCTTATTAATTACACAGCTATGTGTCAAATGTCTAGTATGAGCTATAAACGTTAATGTGAACATGTACACACACAAATACAAACAAACAGGACATGCAGTTAAAAGATCTAACAAGCGTGTGCACTTTTAATGATTAAAACTGTACTTCTGTAGATATTTTGCAGTGATGAAAACAACATTTCTGTAAAGCACTCATTTACTTTCTGTCCGTAAAAGCTGCACTGACGCAGCAGCTGCCTCTGACCAGAGAGAATGAACTGAAATGCTGTTACCTGAGAACCACAGCTGCGTCTGAACGTGTGCTCCTGAGGTTGGGACAGTTGGAGAGGACCGACCTTGACTCTTATAGCGCTGATGATGAAACGCGGGAATTCCCCCGAGTCCTGACTCACAGGGGCGTCTCGTACTCGTACTGACAGAACAGGTGAGACGGGTCCTGATGAGACCTGCTGAGCCGGAAGACCATGAAGTTTACTTACTGAGTGCGCAACGAAGTGGTTTCTGTAGCACAAGAGGAACAGGAAGTGATGCCTCACTTGTTAAGAGGGGAAAAAAATGACATAAGTGACAGCAAGTACTGCCTTTTCAGATAAAGGAGCAATGCTGATCAGCGTTTACATAAACGCCAGACACGGACAATGTTAATGACAGACACACGCTGGTTACTGATATGTTTATTAGTAACATATTCAAGTCTGAACAGGGAGTAAAAATGGCAAAACAGCGGCAAGTGTGGAAATGTATTAACGTTTATGAATATGTTGTGATGTGTAACAGTTAAAGAGTCTACAGTAAAGCGGTTTAATGTAATGCTACAGTTTATTGCTGGGAAATAAGACGCACATTAGAACATTAGAAGCAGAAAGACTTCTGAAGATCGAATGGCTTCACTGTGTGTAAAAACACACAAACGTTCAGCGTTGCGTTTAAAATGCACTCCTTAGACTCGGTATTTGTTGGTCTGGAATTTGTTGGTTATTTCCGTGTGACAGGGTGCACTGACATCATCAGTCACAGGTTCATCAATAAATAAACAAACAAGTGCTTGTTCATTTACCTTGAAAAATACTCAGGGTTTTATTTTCACTCTCTGTATTTGTTTACAGAGTTCCTGAAATGCCTTCGCTACATCTCTGTACCAGACGCTAACTCCGTGCGCTAACTCTACTAGCCTGATAAAGCTTTACAGATGCACATGGAGAAAAATGCTCATGTAGTGCAGGGTTCTAACGAATGTTCATCCTCTGCTTGATATCTTAATAATAATGAAATTCAACAAGTTGAAGCTGAAAGTAATGATGGATTGAACAAACTGATTTGGAATATAGGAGTATAGTAGCTCTTATAGCTCTTATAGAGAGGAACTGACTCAGCATGAACAACTAACTGTGGTGTTCAGCTCTGTTACACTGCTCTCTCTCTCTCTCTCTCTCTCTCTCTCTCTCTCTCTCCTTCTGCCTCTCTCTCTTTCTCTCTCTCTCTGTATCTAGTGCAAATGATGTACATAAATTAAGGACAATATAAAGGCACTATATACAGAATAATTGAAAAAAAGAAGGATAAAATGAGTAAAATTACAGAATAAAAGTGAATTTATTAAAAAAGGTAAGAAAAATATAAAACAATGTCACTCTCTTCCTCCCTCCCTGTCTCTCTGTCTCTTCCTCTGTCCCTGTCTCCCTCTCTCTCTCTTTCTCTCTCTCTCTTCCTCCCTCCCTGTCTCTCTGTCTCTTCCTCTGTCCCTGTCTCCCTCTCTCTCTCCCTTTCTCTCTCTCTTTTCCTCCCTTCCTGTGTCTCCCTCTCTCTCTTTCTCTCTCCCCCTTTCCTTCTCTCTTTCTCTCTCTCTCCCTTTCCTTCTCTCTTTCTCTCTCTCTCTTCCTCCCTTCCTGTGTCTCTCTCTCTCTCTTTCTCTCTCTTCCTCCCTCTTCTTCTATCTTTCTCTCTGTCCCACCCCCCCCACTTCTCTCTCTCTCTTCCTTCCTTCCTGTGTGTCTCTCTCTCTTTCTCTCTCTTCCTCCCTTCCTGTGTCTCCCTCTCTTTCTCTCTCTTCCTCCCTTCCTGTGTGTCTCTCTCTCTTTCTCTCTCTTCCTCCCTTCCTGTGTCTCCCTCTCTTTCTCTCCCCCCCTCTCTCCCTCTACTTCTCTTTCTCTCTTCCTCCCTCTTCTTCCACCCCCCCCCCTTTTCTTGCGTGGTTTCAAAGCCATGTTAATTATTCCAGCTTTTGCACGTGTGTAATCCACGTACACAGAACATCAGCACGTTACTGCTCTGCCCTGAATACCGGAGGTTCTCCTGCACCTCTAAGTGCTGCCGTGGCCGCAGCTTATCTCTGGCCTCTCCGGCACTTTGCAGATCCGATCAGAGACACAGTCTTATTTAAACAGCCAGAAGGTTTAAGTTAGAAACGTCTGAAGTTAGAGATTGTAGATTAGATTTCTCCAGAAACATTGCTGAAGGGCTGACCTCAGATTAGCAGACTGAAGTGAAGTGACTTGTGGCCAAGTACGGTGACCCATACTCGGAATTTGTGCCCTGCATTTAACCCATCCAAGTGCGCACACACACACACACACACACACACAGTAGTGAACACACACACCGTGAACACACACCCAGAGCAGTGGGCAGCCATTTTAGCTGCGGCG
>CM074916.1:31305811-31315811 GCA_037576815.1 Pangasius larnaudii
CACACACTCATTTCACTTTACTTTTGTTTGTGTAAAGCTGCTTTGAGACAATGACCTTTGTAAAAAAGCGCTATACACATAAAATTGAATTGAATTGAATTGAAAAAAGAGAAAAAGTGCCTTTACTGGCACATCAAATCTCTCGATTCTTGACAAAAACATTGCTCTAGCTGACAAAATATAGACATGGTGCTCTTTTTAGAGATGTTAAATTGCTTCCTCTTCATCAAGAGAACCTGACAGAACTCTTGGAGTCTGTGTGCCATATTTGAGTTGTGAGTTGTGCGTTTTAAAAGACAAAAGAGCTCCATCTTCCTCCTCCACAGCCCTGTCCCAGAGCCTGCCTGAAGCAGACGCGCAACACTAATATCTGTTTCTCAGAAGACGTCTCGGCACGTCAGTGCCCACTTTTCCCCACTGCTGGTTGCCTCCTGCTATAAAACATGTCCCAGTTGACCCAGGCTGAAGATGAAAAGAAAACAGCTTAATGTGTTCAAGATGCTGAACTGTGCTCCTCACCCTTCCTGGTTTGTGCCTTGAATTTTAAACAAAAAATCTGATATAATAGCAAGTGTGTATTAAGATAAACACACACACACACACACACACACACACACACACACACACACACACACAAACATACCAGTCAGGTAAGTCAGTGCCTCGAGAGGAATCTCCTCATACTCATCCAGGAACATCTGAATCTGACGCATGCTGATCCTCAGATCCGACTCATTAAACTCATATGGGATATTCCAACCTGCACAATGACACAAACATCTGTTTACAAACGAAACACAAACGTCAATAAAAAGTAAAAACTGATTAATTAACTTTTAAATAAAGAATATACAGGACTGACAAGTCAAAATGATACTTTATAAAGAGAGCGCAAATGGGGAAAGGTTTTGAGACCTGAGAGAGACAGGTGAGACAGAAAGACAGGCGAGACAGAGAGAAAGGCGAGACAGAGAGACAGGTGAGACAGAGAGACAGGTGAGACAGAGAGAGAGGTGAGACAGAAAGACAGGTGAGACAGAGAGAGAGGTGAGACAGGGAGAAAGGCGAGACAGAGAGAAAGGCGAGACAGAAAGACAGGTGAGACAGAAAGACAGGTGAGACAGAGAGAGATGTGAGACAGAGAGAAAGGCGAGACAGAAAGACAGGTGAGACAGAGAGAGAGGTGAGACAGAGAGAGAGGTGAGACAGAAAGAGAGGTGAGACAGAGAGACAGGTGAGACAGAGAGACAGGTGAGACAGAGAGAGAGGTGAGACAGAAAGACAGCTGAGACAGAGAGAGAGGTGAGACAGAAAGACAGGTGAGACAGAAAGACAGGTGAGACAGAGAGAGAGGTGAGACAGAGAGAGACAGGTGAGACAGAGAGACAGGTGAGACAGAAAGAGACAGATGACCTAGCGGGCCGTAGGTTCTCCTCTCCTGGACGAGAGCGTGGAAGAAGCAGAGGCCAAAGAGCAGCTTCCTCCAGGCGAGGGGTTGGGTGGAGCTCTCGAAGAAGGCGGGGTCACACAGTGGGTCAGTGAGGTAGGAGCGCAGCAGATTGGCTCTCAGACCTTTAGGAGGCTCGTTAGTCATCTTCACTCCATTCTGCAGGATACTGACTGGAAACTTCTCACACGGGTAACTGGTCAACCACAGCCTGAGGTATGGAGACAGAGAGAGACAGAGAGCCATGGAGGGACACGGTGGACAGAAATGGAGAGAGGAAAGGTGGAGACACGTTTCTCACCTGAAATTAGGGTTTGTGTTCTCGGGCGTGATAACCTCCTCACAGATCTTCTCCAGCGTTGGCATCCAGCTGGTTGCTAGGTGACAGTTTTGTAGGACAACCCATGTTCCATTGCTAAGAGCAGAGTTGATGATGCTAGCAGCGACAGGGCCCTGTCCCTGACCGAGGGACACAGCCTGGGTCTTACTGCCCCCCATATTTAAGTCTTCTGCAAACTTCAACAACACTGGGGGCAAGAGAGGCAGGGATGGGAATCAAGTGCACGTGGTTTCTTGAGTTTATATATTAAACACAAGCCGAGGAGAAACGGCATGTATGCAATACAGTCTGCTCAAAAACGTAACAGTAGCCACCTCTCAGAGTGGTACAATAAGCATGCGGGTAAAAGAATATCTCCAGTATACTGTATATAATATCACACACACACCTGCGGTGGGATCCGACCCTGGTGAGAGTATAAAGATTAGCGGCGTGCAGCAGTTGGAGTCACTGTAGCTTTTCGCCAGGTCAAAAGTCGGCGGTTCGATGTAGGTCCGTCCCATGTTCTCCACGATGAACTGCTGCACGGCAGGGACGAGTTTATCGGGGCGGAAGCAGCGCAGCACCGCCATACGCTCCATGCCCACCAGGGTGTGCCATTTGCCTGGGAAGCGCTCCTCGTGCGGCCGGCTCGAGTCGTACACCTGCTTCCACTCGGCCACGCTGTCACGCACATCTTCAGAGAGACCTTCAAGGCTTGGGAGCTTTGAGGCTCGGACCACCTGATGGCACACAGAAGGAAACATAATCGATAATCAAAAATCGAGATCACACTTAATGATAAAAATTTTAGGTTAAGTTTGGTAAAGAGTGCTAGGACTAGAGACCGCACCTCTGACCACGCTTTGTCCGACAGCCACTCGGGAGCGGGGTTTGGGTGCGGGTTGTCAAGCGCAACGCCGCCGGTGAGCAGGAAGCGCCAGATGAGGTCGTTGATCTGACCTTTGCCCTGCATGATTCCGACAGTGAGAAGCAGTGAGAAGAGCAGCTTGTCCTTCTCAAAGAGAGAGCGACACACGTTGTTGTAGATGCTGACAGTGAAGTGCTCCACGATGTTAGCAATACGAGTAGTTAAGTCTTCGCTTGGTGCACTTTGAGCGATGGAGAGAAGATAGAGGTTGATAAACCATGTGAGCGAGTATTGGTACATTGGCTCAATGTTGGCCAGCTCAGAGATGCAGAAGAACAGGATGGATGAGTGCTCAGCCACGGGGCGATATCCCATCCTCGTCCTGTCGATCTCCTGCTCCGTTTCACTTGCTATCTTCTGCTTCTCCGAGATCTCCTCAGACAGGACCTTGGAAGAAGATAGCACCTTGATGGCCGTCTCATCTTCCAGGATGTTCCCTTGGGATGAGGAGAGAACCTCTAATATCTTGTCCTCGATCTCTTTAAGCTGCTTGCTGTTGGCTGCACTCTCTAGGATGAGTTGGTTTTTCTTTTCCTCCAGTTCTGGTTTCTCTTTAGCAGCGACAATGCCGAGAAGCTGGTCTTGCAGCCCTAGCGGTGTGATCATAAAATTCAGCAGACACACCTTCACGGCCACTTCAGGCAGGTAGTGTGGGTTCCTCAACCCAGTGGTCATATAGAACCGGAAGTCATGGGAATATTCGATGATGTTCTCGCCCAGCTTCAGGTATTCCACACCTTGCTGCTTGAATGTCTGCTTCAGGAGAACTGGCTCTAGAACAGCATCCAGCTCCTCACCCACGTTCTCCAGGAGAACCGGGGTTCCAAACTGGATGGCATTTTCTAAGGTTCGCACATAATTGCTATCAGAGAGCTTGATGATGGCCAACTTGTTGGTCTTCTCCATGTTCTTGATCCACTTGTTGGCCTGTCCCTGAGGGTCTATCATGAGTGGCCAGCGGCGAGAATTTGACACAATGATGCCATTGTCTGTGGAGAAAGAGTCTACGGGTAACCCAGCAATCCTCCATGCCCGGATCAGCACTTGATTGCCAAGGGTGTTGCTAAGAGTGAAGTCTTCAGAGCATGGTACTTTCCTTGTCATGCATATCTTATGCCATTCCTGCTGGCATTCCACCCGGTAGTCCACTGTGAAAGCCCCCAGGTACGACACTGTGGCTGAAGAGAGAAGCACATCCCCGGTCAGGTTGGTGTATTTGATTCCCAGTAGTCGTGCTGCTTCTGTCCACCTGTCCTTTTCCCCTCCCAGTCCACCGATCAGCTTCTCAGCCCGGATCAGCTTCTGTGAGCACAGCTCGATGTTGTCTTCCAGGTCCTTCTTCTTCTGCATCATCGCAGCAAACGTGTCATTCAGAGCGCACAGACGGTCCTCCACAGCTTTCAGCTCGCCACGTTTCACTTCGAGAGTCTGCATTTGAACTGCTAGCTCTTCCTCTGCCTTACAGAGCCTCTCTTTCTTTGGGGCCACCACTTTGGCCACACGTTCATACACCTCCATGGCCCGGACCCACTTGCACAAACCCTCACAGGCAGACGAGACATTTTTGATCAGCACAGGTTGAAAATCAGGATTGTCAATAAACTTCTCACGGATCTTCTTGATGTTGGCGGCGGGGATGTTGTCTTTGTCAAAGGCTTTGAGGTTTTCCAGGAACTTCATGTCCCCCAGCAGCTTCTTGGATGGACCCCAATAATCCTCGATCATCTTACCTATGTGTAAAGGAAACAAGAAAACAAGAAGGTGATGTTAGTATCTGTCCCATTCCTTCTCTTGTGAAGCTGTGATGTTTTTCCCTAATTCTTGCCAGGTAGTTTAGATAACTCTCTTTTTCTCTCACCAGATCCTCCAGGATCGGGTTTCCTCTCTGGTTTGATACCCTTCATTACGCAGATAGACTCCATGACGAGTTTAACAGGACCAGGAGGGTTCTGCATGGACTTCACCACTGTGATGTCAGCAGGTTTCAGCGTGTCCAGAGCCGAAAGAGCTGCTTCCAGTGCTGGCATTGCTTCTGCAAGGTCTCCCTCACACTCGTCCTGACAAGTGATCAGGTAAATTATCAAATCCACAATCAATTAATGACTACAGGAATCATTTGTTAATAGTTACTGGTCTCTATGATGCCTTAGATTAGGTATTTCAAATTCCTGTACATCATTTCTATTATCTACATATTTCTAAAAGCATTATTTTAACGCAAAGGCATCACAACACTCAATACCTGTTTATTTTTAATCAGCTCTGTCTGTGAGCAGAAAGAGCTTCTATTGGATTAAATTTGGAAATGTAACTGATTTTATTTTTTACAAATCTGAGGAATGGAGTTAAAATAAAAAGATAATAAGTGAAATGTTCCTGAACCTTAATGGCTTTTGCAGCTGCCGCAGCCTCATTGGCTACTTTCTCATCGGCGGCGACGAGCTCTTTCTTCGCATCCACCTCTACGGTCTCCTTCTCAATCTTCACCATCATCTCATCTGTCTCAGCCGAGGTTCGGATCAGCTCGGGCTGAAGAGCAGTCAGCTCCTGCTGCATCACTGCCACCTGTTTTACACAAACACACACACACACACACACACACACACACACGCAATAGATTACTACCTATCTAACATTCTATGCGTATTCGATATTCATTGACAGACAGAGAGAGAGAGAGACAATCGGACAGACTGATTGGACGGTTGGACACAGGTCTGTTTGTGACCTGTGAGGCGGCGAAGTCGAGTTTGTCCAGACCAATCAGGTAACGGTTCCTGAAAGTGTCCACCTCACTGCGCTTGGCCTTCAGAAGTGTCTTAAAGGTGAGGATCAGCTCTAGGTAGGAGGTAGGAGTGACGTAATTATGCCTGCGCAGCTGTGAGTAATACTGCTCTGAGAGCTTCTGCACACTCTCCTGAAACGTCTTACACATCTCCACCACCCTGAGAGAGGGACAGTGGAGGACGTGGGAGAGACAGACAGAGAGAGAAAGAGAGAGAGAAAGAGAGGAGTGGGAGACAGACAAAAGAATAAAATACTCTCATGAACATGCAAGATCAAGGCCATGGGGAATCTGGCACTAAAGGTTGGTTCTAGAGCTCCGGATAAACTCAAAAACTAATGAATAAACGTGTGTATCTGTTTCAAACACATGATCTGTTCATCCTGAATAACGTATTTGTATTCAGTTACATCGCTAGTATAAATTCTCACGGTTGCTGATTTGTCACTACGGGCAACATCAGTCCTGACCCTGCTGCAGGTCAAAGGTCACACACTCACTCTGTCCTGATGTGATTCTCCAGCTCCACGTCTTCCAGGAACTTGTGAGCGACCATCTCCAGTGCGTCTGTAGGCCACGCCTGGAACCAGTCGATCGTGCAGCAGTTGATCAGAGACGGGAACATGCGCAGGCGGTTCCGAAACGCGTCGCCGATCGGGCTCATCGCTGTGCCACACGCCGATAACCAGTGTCCCAGTGTGTGTGTGTGTGTGTGTGAGGTACATGCGTGAACACAGAAAGGTGTTGTGGTCATTATTTAATGCATGTTTGTCTGATGTTCTTAGATGACTTATGTTAGCATGTGGTAAATGCAGGTAAAGATAATATGCACCATGTGTGTGTGTGTGTGTGTGTGGTACCCAGGACAATATGCAGGTTCTCTTTGACCCTGTCGATGAAGAAGTTGTACATAGAGAGTGGCGTGGCGTCGATTTTTCTCCCCTCGATCTTGGCGGCGCTCTGCATCTTCTCCACGATTTCAGCGCGCTCATCCTGTGCGAACATGTTGGGCACGTCTCCAGTGTTTAGAAGCGTGTTCACGTCCTCCACAAACATCTCATCCTTCATCTGTCCATCCCCTAAGAGGAAGGTGGTCTTTTTGCCCTCCACCCCGGCCTTGGTCATCACGCGCTTCAGGTCATCCCTCCACTCGACCCTGCCGTAGTTCTTGGTCAGCTCGATTTGGAAGAGCTCGTACTGGTTGATGAAGGTGGCGAGTTTGGCGGCGCTGCTGCGGCCGGATCCTCCGATGCCCACGAGGAGCAAGTGGCCGTTGTCCTGCTTCAGCACGCGGCAGATGCGGGAGATGTGCTCGATGGCGAACTGGAACATGACCAGGCTCATAGGGGCCGTGCTCATGCTGTTAAACTCCTGCAGGTGATGCTCCATGACGCTGGTGAGGGAGCGAAGGTCTCGGATCTCATCATAGATCCTGTTCGCGTCCGAATCCGGTGTGGCATAGTCACCAAAAAAGAGGGACCTAATGCTTTCATCTGACACTTTACCACTCGGAGAGAGATGGCACAGGAGCTGAGAGAGAGAGAGAGAGAGAGAGAGAGAGACACACACACAGAGAGAGAGAGTGTTGTGTTTGTGTGACCTACATAGTAAATAGTTAATATGGTTGGTTTGGGACACACCCACAGTGGACTTATGATGATGATGATGTGGAGTGTACAGTGAATCAGGTGTGTGGTTTGGGACACACCCACAGTGGACTGATGATGATGATGATGATGATGATGATGTGGAGTGTACAGTGAATCAGGTGTGTGGTTTGGGACACACCCACAGTGGAATGATGATGATGATGATGATGATGATGATGATGTGTACCTTATCCAGGGTCTGTTTGAAGAAGGCTGACGTTCTCTCTCGGACGATGTTGAAGAACGTCTTTCTGTCCTCGCTGTCGATCAGGCGATCGTAGAAGACGCGGTAAACCTCATGGATCCACAGCCTGATCAGTTTATCACCATCCTGACACGAGCAACAGTATGCACGCTAAGTACTGCTACCTGAAGCAACTTGTGTGTGTGTAGGGGTGTGTGTGTGTGTGTGTGTGTGTTACCTGCATGTGTGTGTGTGGGCACAGCAGCACTCCTTTGACAACTCTGGCAAAATCTCTGAGGTTGAATATGTAGTGAGATTTGGACGGAGTGGGCAGGAAGCTCTCCATCGCGTCCTTATACACCGCCATCGTGGCCTGAACCAGGATCTTCCCCAGCCTACACACACACACACACACACACACACACACACAGACACACACAGCAGTAAGCACATTTCCACAGCAGGATCTGTGACCAAGGTCAAAATCACAAAAATCCTATAACACGGCTCGGAACTCCTGATGGGAAAAGCAAAATGATAAAGAGCTGATAGTGAATTAACTGTGAGAAGATTAGTGAGTATGATGAATAAAGTGGTCACACACACACACACACACACACACACACACACACACACACACCTGTAGAAGGTGGCGTCGAATCCTGTGCTGAAGTGCCAGTCAGTGATGGAGGTGAAGATCTTACTAAGAGTCTCATCATCAAACGAGTCGATGGAGATAATGTTCAGGTGACGTGTAAAACGACCTGAGAGAGACAGAGAGAGAGAGAGAGAGAATTATGTTTGAGGTAACACTAGCAGGTCATAAGTCACTCGAGTCACTGGTTTGTCTTTTGTGGGTGTGTAGCAACTGCCTCTGTTGTTGCTTTACAGCGTCATACGTCACAATCTGCATAGTACGGAGAAAATCGCGCTTGACCTGTGATGTCATTCCTCCCTCCACCAGGGGGCCCCATGGCGGAGATGAACAGCACGTCTACGATGTCCAGTCTGGACGTGTCCTTCTTGTCGTACCAGTGCTGATGATCGATCCACTGCCGCAGCAGCTCGATGGGGGGCTGAGCGCCGTAAACCTCCTTCGCAGGCATGTTCAGGTCATCTGAAGGTCAGAGGTCAAATCTCATTCTGCACCACTCGTACAAGTAAATCTGCAGGTCTGTTTGCTAATGAGTTAGATACACTGCTCATCAGTAACCATGGAAACACTTCTGATGATGTAAATAACAGTTAAAACAATGATTAAATAACAGAATAAATGGCGATTAAAAGCTGTGCTTCTCACCCACGTAGACGATGCACTTCTTCCCTGGCGGCGGTCCGAACACACCTTTCCGGCGCCGGTCCAGCTTGGCCATGATGATGTCCTGCACCTGGCTGGCGGAGGTGCGGGCGGAGAAGCTGAGGCAGTTGGGTGTGTATTGCTCTTTAGGCAGAGACATCAGGAAGTTCGAGTTGATGATGGATTTCCCGGTTCCTGTAGGCCCCACGAAGAGCAGGGGCACCTGGTGAGACAGGTACGTCCTCAAGAAGAAGAACTGGCGCGCCGTCTCCATGGTGGGAATGATCAGATCAGACACCTGAGACAGTCCTTTCATTAGACACGGAGCTCACACACACACACACACTGATTCACAAGAATGTTAAATTGTACAACTTTGTTAGGGTCGTTAAAATGGGGACGCTTGGAAAAAAAAAGGTTTAGAACCGCTGCTCTGCTGATAAAGAGATCTCCGTCAGCTACCTGTGAGCATGACTGTGTGTGTGTGTGTGTGTGTGTGTGTGTGTGTGTGTGTGTGTACATTTGCTCCAGGTGGTATGGTGCTCTCCTCTTTGCTGATGGAGTCAGTCCATGTGTTCCACTGTCCCGATCCCTGCTTATGGAAATAATAATCATACACCGAACCTGCAGGAGGTAAACACAAACCACATCACACACAACTGTACAGCATCATGAAGTGTGTGTGTGTGTGTGTGTGTGTGTGTGTGTGTGTGTGTGTGTGTGTATTTATACACACCTCTCTCTGGGAAGACGTTGTTCTTGGTGAGTTTGACACTTTTGGGTCTCGGGTACTCGTCCATCGTTCCTGTGAGCAGGTTCCTGTAAAAGACGTCAAACTTCTTCCTGCTGTCGCCGTTTATTGTCCCGCCCACCGTCCACACCACAGCGAATAGGAACAGGCCCTGCAGCCACATGGTCATCTGCTGACTCGACATAGGCTCCGCCCCGTCCTGCCCCGCCGCCGCAATCTCATCTACACACACACACACACACACACTTTTGTTGCGTGTGTACACGTTTGTGTAACTGTGCGTGTGCGTGTGTGTGTGTGTGTACCGAGCAGACAGGAGTACAGGCGCATGAGGCTGTAGGCGAGGTGGATGGGTGATGTTTGCACCAGGAAACGGCAATTATGGGCAATGAAGTCCAAACATGGCTGCACCAGCCAATCAAAGAGATCCACAATCTACACACACACACACACACACACACACACAGGTAGCCGATTCAATGCAGCAGAATGGAACATGAATGAGTACAGGTACACCAAGTGTATGTAACAATCATATCACTATTTAGTAGAGTGTGTGTGTGTGTGTGTGTGTGTGTGTGTGTGTGGGTTTTTGTGTGTGTGTGTGTTTGTGTGTGTGTGTGCGCGTGTGTGTGTG
>CM074916.1:31334176-31346676 GCA_037576815.1 Pangasius larnaudii
TCTCTCTCTCTCTCTCTCTCTCTCTCTCACACACACACACACACACACACACACACACACACACACACACACACAAAGTTTCTTTTTAATTATTTCAGCACTGTTTTGTGTGTGTGTGTGTGTGTGTGTGTGTGTGTGTGTGTGGGAACAAGTGTGATTGTGCAGAATTATAACTGACTTGTTTGTTTATGAGAATTCCAGTGATGTCATGCTGCAGACACAACGTCTGGGGAAACACACACACACACACACACACACACACACACACACACACACACTGCTTTTCCTGTCTTTGTGGAGAGCAAAATAATTCTCTACACACAAATTCTGTTAATTTAATTACTGTAATTACTAATATAGAATTTTGAATTTTCACCCTCAACACACACACACACACACACACACACACATGCACACACACACAAACATACATACAAACATACGCACACACACACACACACACATTTCATTTCTCATGTGTAACATTTAAAATCACATCATATTAATACATTGTCTACCTCATCAGTTGATTTATATAATAATAATAATAATAATAATAATAATAATAATAATAATAATAATAATAATAATAATAATGATTGCTGTGTATCTCGGCTCTAAAATCAGGTCAGCAGTTACGCTGTTACATCAAGCACACTGCCGCACACACACTAATATTAATGCTACTATATTAGGAATATATTTAGGATCAGATTATTAAAAGTTATGATAACCGTATTTATATATTGTTTACATTGTGGCATATAATTATATATAATTTATGTGTTGAATGTCTTGAGATTTGAAAGCTATAATGCTAATGTTTTAATATTGTGTGATCTGCAATAATAATTACTTCTGTTTCTATTTAAGAACCATCAATTTTAATGCTAAATTATTTTTTTAAATAAACTTTTAGCAATATATCGTCTATTTATTATGAAGATTATTATTGGTGCTGTATGTGTAAGTATTTGTAATATTTTATATTTGTTGAATTTTATGAGAAAGTTTTTATTAAAATTGTGAAATTTACATTATTATTAGTTTACGTTTATGTGAAATATTGATTAGGAAGTATATAATATAATATAATATAATGTTATGAAAACATACTTGTGTTATATTTTATAATTTTGCTCTAATAAACATTATATTTTCTAATACATTTCATTGATTTCTTTACATATGTTTATTTTTCTACTATAGACTATAAAATATGGTGTATTTCATTCCAATATGTGCAAACTATAGTAATTTACTGTATGTAATTTAATAATATACTATTTGTATATGCAAATACAATGTGTATCATTAATTACGTATATAATTTTGATAATTAAAAGTATAAAAACATTAAAACAAAACGTATTTTAAATACAACAACTATACAATATTTATAGACTAATAACAATACAGTGTTTAATAATTATTGTAGTGTTGTATAGTCAAATGATTAAGATACTATTTTGCATATGCAAATTCTTGGACTATAATATGCAATATACAATACAATATATTACATATTTGTTATCCATCTTTAGCTAATATATATATAATTAGATTAAAGTATTATTTATTTATTTTTTAAGCTTCTCATGGTATTGTCTTACATTACTGTTGTATTTAAAAGTATTGAGTTCGAGGTTCATTTTTCATCACAACAATAAAAGAATAGCTCAAATGTTAATCAATAATTTCCAGGAAATAGAAGGTTTCAGAAGAATGATTTCTGTGTGTGTGTGTGTGTGTGTGTGTGTGTGTGTGTGTGTGTGTGTGTGTGTGTGTGTGTGCTTTATGTCGAGATCTTACAGAGATAACACGCTCTATACGCAGTCCTGTATGATAATCTCTCAGAGCAGTGTGCAGTCGTCACTTTTACTTTAAAGGTCCACAGTTTCCGTGGCGCATGTTAAGAAACATATATAAGACATTTACAAAATGTAAATATAATGTGTGTGTGTGTGTTAGATATGTACCGTTAATATATATATATATATATATATACATCACTGTACACATGATAAATTGTTGAATAAACTGATTTTATCTTTGTAATCAAAGTTTGATAAAACTGTAGTTTTAGAAAAGTTTAAACCAGGTCGTGCTTACCTTGCGTTTCCTGCTGCCGCTCAGTGTGTGTGTGTGTGTGTGTGTGTGTGTGTGTGTGTGTGTGTGTGTGTGTGTGTTATCCAAACTGGAGCATTTGATCAGAGGGGCTGCAGCAGCTCCCGGTGGATGCACACACTCCGTCCATCTCTGCTTCTCTCTCTCTCTCTCTCTCACACACACACACACACACACACACACACACACACACACACACACACTCAGACACTGGACTCCACTCCTGAACGTATCGTCTTTCTTTCGGTTTCCTCTTTAATTCAGTGTCTTCAGATAAAGTCCTCCAAAAAAAAGGGGGTTTAAGTCCTGAGAAGAGTGTGTATGGTAAATGTGTGAAGAAAGTGTGTGTGTGTGTGTGTGTGTGTGTGTGTGTCCCTAGGTGCTCTCCTGTCCAGGGGGAGAAAGCCCTCCTTGGTCCCTCAGCATCAAAGTCCTGAGGAGTGCAGGAATCGAGGGATGAAACAGAGGAATAGTTCACTTCCCTCGTCATCGGCCGCTCTCTTCATCTTTGCAATATGATCTGCTGCTCTCTCTCTCTCTCTCTCTCTCTCTCTCTCTCGCTCTCGCTCTCTGTCTCTCTTTTACACTCACTCACACACACACACACACAGTGTGTCACAGAAACTGGCATGTATTAGTGGACAATCTCCATGTCATTCCTCCCTCTCTCTCTCTCTCTCTCTCTCTCTCTCTGTCTCTCTGTCTCTCTGTCTCACACACACTTTTCCTCTTATCTTTTCTGTTTTCTGTTTTATTTTCAGTCTTTTGATCTCACGCTCTCTTGATATGCCCTCTACCTTTCCCTCTGTCTTACTTTCTCCAACTTATTATTTCTGTTTCTCTATTCATTTATTCTGTTCTCTGTTATTCTCACTCTGTTGCTCTCCTTCTGTCTCTCTCTTCCTCCCACAGTTTGAAAGTTTTGCCACTTGATGCTCTACTGTGGAAATGGCTCAGTCACAAACACATTTACAAACACACACACACACACACACACACACACACACACACACTCTCTCACACACACACACACACACACATACACAAACACAGCCTGTCCATTGTTCTCTAGCAACAGATCCAATCTGTCAGAATTTGTTATTATTTATTGCGTGTGTGTGTGTGTGTGAATGTGTGTGTGTGTGTGTGTGTGCATTACCATAATATTTGTTATCATTCCACAGGCACATAATTAATTAAAATTCAATTAAAAGCTTGATTTAAATTAAACTGTATATCAGTTTTTCGTTTCAACTTATTTTACTTAATTATTATTATTTTAATGATTATTTATACACTATGTATTATTATACAGTGTATAAATATCTATTATTTATACACTATCTATTTAAGCCATAAATTGGATTGTGGGCTTTGTTTTAAAATCCATATATGCAAATGAGTATAGCTCTGAGTTAACATCCTTCTAAATGCCATAAATGGGAATGTGGGCGTGTTTTTGAGTCCATATATGCAAATGAGTGTAGCTCTGAGTGAACATCCTTCTAAGAGCCATAAATGGGAATGTGGGCGTGTCTATATATGGAAAGGTGAGCAGCTCTAAGTGGACGTCCTCTTAAAACCCATAAATGGGAATGTGGGCGTGTCTTTAAGTCCATATATGGAATTGAGAGAGGCTCTGAATGGACGTCCTCTTTAAAACTGTAGATGGGAATGTGGGCGTGTCTTTTATAGTACGAAGAAGAACTTTTTTTTTAACATTAACATTAATGAAGCGGTTGATTTCTTGAATAAACTCCTTTTGAAATGTCAGGAATGTTTTTCTTCTTTTTTTGAGACGTGATCATTCGCATACATAAACAGTCTCGCACTTTCTTTATTTTCCTGAGCAAAAACAATCGTGAGCCAGCTTTTGTTAGAGAGCCCCCTGCTGGCTGCGAGATCCTGAGGAGCCTCGTACATCTCTTAGTAGGCAGCACAGGCTCTGCTTACGGTTAATATAATTTGTAATTCTATTAAGGAAACCGAATCCTGTAGGGGAATGTGTACCTTTGACACATGAAGGACGGAACAGGTGAGAAGGTCTGCGCATAGGTCAGTGTGTGTGCGTGTGTGTGTAAGAGAGAAAGAGAGGAAAGATTGAGATCCAATATTCATTCGTTTATCTTTTATTCATCCGTTTATGTGCTCACTCTCTGGCCAGGAGTCGGAGTGGCCACACACACACACACACACACACACACACACACACACACACACACACACACACACTCAATAGGCCCTGAAGTGTGTTATTTCCCTTATTTCATTCTATAAACAGGAGCTCTCTGCATCACAAATGAATCATCAGCTCTCAATCAACCTGTGAAAGGTTTTCATCTCAAACCACACACGCGCACACACACACACACACACACACACACACACACACACACACACACACACACACAAATAGACTCACATTTCTTTCTGGAAATCTGACTTTTCTGATGAAGCCCTCGGCTTCCACTATTTTTGTATCCAGCTTGTCATCTCAAAATATCAAGTATGTGTGTGTGTGTGTGTGTGTGTGTGTGTGTGTTGGTGTGAGAGTCAGGGTCTCCATGGTGATTTAATGTGAATCTTCCAGGCATCTCTGCAGGTCCTTAAGGAAAGCCTGACTCAGAGAAACAGAGTGAGTTTTCATCTAGGTGTTGCAAATGAGCATCATTTATAACCTGTTTTAATTCTCTGTGTTTTTTAACCGTTATTATCTGCAAGAAGAATCAAAGTCCTAGTCCATGGACAGTGCAGAGGGCTAGCAGACACAGCAGTTAACAAATCAGGAGGTTGCACATGAAAAACTCCACAATTAATGCACCCCTCCAAATGTATTCATTGGCATATAAATACCCAGCAAAGGCTCGCAAGCAAAGGGTTCGAAAACACAAGGGTGCAACAGGACACAGTATCTGGAGGAACAGGAATAGGGAACAGAAAACCATCAAATGCCTTGAAGAAAATAATATAATCCAGAAAAAAGTTCAAATGAAACTGCAATCAAACATTGCCTAAAGTAACGATAAATCAGGAGAAACACAGGCCATAAGGTGGCACATGCAGTACCTCCAAGTCTAGGGTCAGTGGGAATCCATAAAAGCTAGAGAAGACTGAACAGGTCCTGGGTTCAGACCATGACCTGAAAATGAGACAAGACCAGAGACTGAGTTGAGGACTGAGGCACATTAGGTCTGGGACAAGGAATAGAATTGGGTCTATAACTGAATTGTGAGCTCAGAGCCTGATGATAGAGTTAGATCAATGGAAGATGCTGATACAAGGGTAAGATCAATGGCAGTGCCATACTCAAAGGGAGGAGGGCAGGAATACATGAGCAAAATTGTTGGCAGGGGGTTCCACAAATTCCTGGACACTGTGAAATACTTTCCATCTCTTAAAAATGCAAACTTTTCTTTGAAAGACCAGCGCTCTCTTCCACCCTCAATACCACAACTGAGGTGAGGCCGTTGAGCAAGGCGCCGAACCCCCAACTGCTCCCCGGGCACCCCAGCAAAAAAAAAGGCTGCCAACTGCTCTGGGTGTGTGTTCACGGTGTGTGTGTGTTCACTACTGTGTGTGCACTTGGATGGGTTAAATGCAGAGCACAAATTCCGAGTATGGGTCACCACACTTGGCCACAAGTCACTTCACTTGATAGCTCCCTGCACCTAGGAGTCCTGTGTGGTGATCGAGACAGAACCAGAGCTAGTGGCAGTGATGAGATCAGGAACAAAGAACAGACAGGATCAGAGCCAGTGATAGAGAGGGAACTGTTGTCATCAGAAAGACACAGTGAGGACCAGTACTAGAGATGGGATTGGTCATGAAATAGATGGGATCAGGTCCAATAAAGAGACTGGAAGTGGTGGGATTGGGGATAAGGAAAGAGACAGGATTGGGCCAATGAAAGGAATTGCATTTGGGGCAATGAAGAGATGGTGTCAGGATCAGATTTGGAATCATGATGAGTAACTGAGATAGGAGCAGGACCAGGGGTCAAGCCAATTAAGAGGCAGCATTGAGACCAATGACAGGAATTTGAGCATGGCAAGTAGAATTTGGATCAGAGCAAATGAGAGATACAGGATTAGAGCCAGTAACAAAGATAGGATTAGAGCCAGTAACAAAGATAAGATTGGAGCCAATGAGAGAGACAGGATTAGAGCCAGTAACAAAGATAAGATTGGAGCCAATGAGAGAGACAGGATCCTATCTAGCTAGTGCTAGAGATAGTATCAGAACCACTGATAGAAATATCCTTATAGACCAATTAGCTTGCCATGGTACTAGCCTCTGCTTTAGCATGAGAAATAGGGCCTAATCTGATGGCCTCCCAAGGCATCCTTGGCATCTTTGCTCTTGGTGGTGGGTCAAACTGTGCTAGGAGAATTGAGAGAATTCTCTCTTGAGTTAAGAAACCCCAAATCCCTCAGTTGTTTCAGCTGTTAGTATTTCCACCACATGATCAGAATATTGTTATGCTCCACCCTTTGTGTATGTGTGTGTTTATGGTGTTTGTATCCAGGTGTCTTGTCACTTCTTGTCACTTCTGGTGTCCTGCACATCATCTCCCACCATCTGCAGGTGTGCTGACGCTAGCATTGTGATGATATATTCATATATATATATATATATATATATATATATATATATATATATATATGGCACAGCCAGAGGGAATGTAGGCAGCATTCGTGCTCATTTGCTGTGTGTGTTTGTGATTTTTGATTTGTGATTATACTTCTTGGTATATGACCCTAAGCTTGTTTGTGTATTTTGAGATTAATCATTTTGGTTTTGATTGTCCAGATCTTTGTATATAGATGTTTTTGTGTAAATATTGTGATTTCTGTAAATCACAGAAGGATGTTTTTATTGATAGAGACTTCAAAGCACTTCTGTAAGTCGCTCTGGATAAGGGCGTCTGCTAAATGCCATAAACGTAAATCTAGTGTCCAAGTCAGTGTCCAAGTGTAGGGCTCGGCTGCCATTTCTGTTGGGTTCAGGTGTTTGTCTGTGCTAAGTGAGCTTTTCTTTGTACAGTTTGTTTAGGGGTTTGTGTATTATTTTGGCTTTGGCCAGTCTGATGCAATCCGATCACTCTTTACGTATCCATTTCTTACAATGTCTCTCCATATCCAAGACATTCTTGCCAACATCCTTTATTCTTCCACATTTTCTCATCACACTTTTTCTGTCATTGTCCCAAACCTGGACTGGGGTAGAACAAAATCTTGAAGATTGTTATTAAGTTGTTCTATTATGCATTATGCATTTGATGAAAAATGGGAGCAATTCTGCTGGGATTTGGATAGAGAAGGTCACTGAGGCTGGAGAGGAAACAGTGGTGGTGGTGGAGGATATGAGAGAGGAAATGAGCTGCTGTCAGTCAATCACCTGTCCCTGAGTTAGCTTCCTTAGATGGTGAGAGCTTGCTAAAGTCTTCTTGCTAAAGACTTCTTTGTGTAACTCATATTTTTCAAAAAGCAGCCAGAGTCAGCTAACTAGTTAATTTGTTAATTCTTGAATGCATGATCATTTCTAGGTGGAAATGATTTAATTAACCATTTTGGTTAATCATCATAATGATTAACAATTTAGCCACATGCTTACTAGTATGGAAGGATGTCAAGACAAAACAAAGCAAATATTGTGGTTGCTTTCTGAAATAGTTCTTAATTAACAAATCCATAACTAACAATTATTGTAAAATACGCACGCTGACAGTATGCCTGTGCATAATGTGACTTAGCTCATAATCGTTAATGCTTTTTTCATACAGAACAATGGAAAGAAGATGAACACAGGACTGTGTCACACGTTTGTGTGTTTTTGTCACAAAATACTGAATTTCTGTTGCATTGCTGAAGCAAAAAGACAACTCCTTCCAGAATGTGTTTTTTTTATATGAATGAGTAGGCTGTTTTGTTTTAAAGCATCTGTAATAAATTATTTCAACTTATAGTTTTTTTTTTTTTTTTTTTTTTAAAAAGCCCCTGCGCCAGCACCATCACCCCTCCTTTCATAAGCAATTGACTTTATTACTATATTAAGTGTAATATAATATACAGTTTGCTAATAATAGTTTGTGTAAACAAGTAATACAACTATGATGATGATGACAGTGAATATATAACCACACACAAACACACACACTGTTCCTCTGCTGGAAGTAGGCACAAACTGTACCCACACACACACACACACACACACACACACACACACAGTAGCAGGTTGCCTTAACTAGATGTGAAAGAGAGGATAATTTGCCTCCCACATGCACACTCGTTTGGCACGTGCGATTGTCTCCCACACACCGGCTATTGTTTGAAAGCTGATCAGAGACCTCTACTCTTTCATGTGGTCTCTCTCGTTTCATGTTCTCTCTCTCTCTCTCTCTTTTATATCTCCCTCTCTCTCCTCCTACATTCTTGCTCATCTATTTCAAGCCTCTCCGATGTTCTCAAACCAATTTCATCTCCTTCTCTTGTCACTAAGATGAGCTTCCTGTTCCTTCTTCATCTCTCTCGCTCTCCCTCTCTCTCGCTCTTTCTGGCTGTCTTTCGTTCTCTGACTCTCTGACTACATCTAACTAGAAACAGCCCTTTTCAAACTAGAACAAAAGACTAGAGAATATTATGTTTGTTAAATGTTTTTTCCTAATGTTTCCTAACCTAATACGTTGTCTGTACTGTATAACTAGAGGTAATATACACCGATCAGCCATAACATTAAATCCACTGAGAGGTCAAGTGCATAACATTGATTATCTCATAACAGTGTCACCTGTCAAGGGGTGGGATATATTAGGCAGCAAGTGAACAGTCAGTTCTCGAAGTTGATGTGTTGACGCAACTCTTCACAACCATGGTTGTAGACTGGAAAAAGACCAGGTGGTTTTATTTCTAATCTTCAGCTGTCCAGTTTGGGTGAGTCTGTGCTCATGATAGCTTCAGATTCCTGTTCTTGGCTGACAGGAGTGGAACTCAATGTGGTCTTCTGCTATTGTAGCTCATCCACCTCAGGGTTTGATGTTTCATGCATGCTGAGATACATTTCTGCTCACCACAGTTGTAAATAGTGATTATTTGAGTTATTACATCCTTTCTGGCAGCTCAAACCAATCTGGCCATTTTCCTCTGACCTCTCTTAACAACAAGGTGTTTCCACACACAGAACTGTCACTCACTCAATGTTTTTTGTACCATTCTGTATAAACTCTAGAGACTGTAGTGTCTGAAATGCCCAGGAGATCAGTAGCTATATCTGTCTAAACAGCTCTGACCCGTCGAGACATGGACTCCACAAGACCTCTGAAAGTCTCCTGTGGTATCCGGCACCACGATATTAACAGCAGATCCTTTACATCCTGTAGGTTGTGAGGTGGGGCCTGTAGGCACTTTTGGCATTGGTCAGCATGGGCACTCTGTCCCATGAGACAGGTCTGTGGCTACACAGCCCCATACTCAGCAAGCTGTGCTGCACTGTGTGTTCTGACACCTTTCTATTAGAGCCAGCATTAACCTTTTCAGCAGTGTGTGCTACAGTAGCTCTTCTGTGGGATCAGACCAGACGGCCTTCACTCCCCACGAGCATCTGTGAACCTTGGGTGCCATGACCCTGTCACTGGTTCACCGGTTGTCCTTTGTTGGACCACTTTTGGTAGGTACTAACAACTGCACACCTGGAACACCCCACAACACCTGCTGCTTTGGAGACGCTCTGACCCAGTCGTCTAACCATCACTATTTTTGCCCTTGTAAAAGTCTCTCAGATCCTTACACTTGTCCATTTTTCCTGCTTCCAACACATCAACTTTGAGAACTGACTGTTCACTTGCTGCCTAATAATCCCTCACCTTTACAGGTGCCACTGTAATGAGATAATCAACGTTAGTCACTTCACCTGTCAGAGGCTTTAATGTTATGGCTGATCGGTGTATGTTGAAAATATAGGATAATATACTTTGTGTCCCTGAGCCATATTCAAATTTAGAAATTTTTCATCAATATGCAGCATGCCAGCATCATATTATTATGTTTTACACACAGATCTGTAATTTTATATTCAGAGTATATATTGATTCAAAACATATGAACAGTGCACATATGTGTATATGTGAGAGAATAATATGGTTATAGGTCAGTGTCAGTGTAGGGGTCATGATCGAATAATGAATCTATATCTGCAGTCACACATTTATATGCACAAATTTAATAGTAATTAAGTGAGAAAGCTTGAGTTAAAAACTGGATTAGATTGCGCTGGAAGTTAAACCTGAATTCCGGGAAATGATTAATAGGGATTGTGTATAAATAGAAGTCGATACATGCTTTGTTGTTGTCTAATTAACACATTCATAAAATATTATTTACAAGTTGGCACATTGGAAAGCAAAAACTCTACAGCTTCTGGGTCTATTTTTGCATTTGAAGTGAAAAAAAAAAAAAAAAAAAAAAACCAGACAAACAAAAAAAAAATCCCTAATGTAATCTAATATTGCTGACATTAAAGCTGAACACCAGCACACTGAAGCGACAACTGAAGAGAAAACATAAAGGGGATGTAGATGTAGGTCAAGTGTTTAAAACCTAAATGCCAGCAAATCCACTGATTTTGTCACATCTTGTGTAATGGGACACACACACACACACACACACACATACACACACACACACACACACACACAGAGTCTCATGCATGGACACACACACTTACTCTCTCTGTCTCTTTTGTCTGTCCCTCAGGTACAGTGTGTGTGTGTGTGTGTATATGTGTGTATATGTGTGTGTGTGTGTGTGTGTGTGTGTGTGCTGGTCACTGTTCAGCTCTTGTCTCCATTCTGTCTCGGAAGCAGAGGCACAAGGGAACAAACAAATGAAAAGAAGCAATGAAGCGAGAGAGAGTGTGTGTGTGTTTTCTTGTCTTTTCCTGTAATACTCTCCAGAAATCCAGGCAGGTTTATACACGACGTCTAGACATCTACGTCTAACACACCGAGATGCTAAAAATAAAATGAAAGATATAAAAGTAAGCATTTTTATTTAAATACTGCATGTGCTACACCAAGGAAGCTGCTGAATCAGGTGTTCCAAGACAAGCGCTAGATTTGGAAAGACGAGTTATTACTAGAATTCATTATAACAATGTTGTTGATGTAGATGTTAAATAAACGTATACCACAGTGCTGCGGAATCCTTGATTCTGATTGGTCAGAAGGTGTTGATTCATTTTCTATGACAGTAGTGCAGCTATTTTTATTTTTAGTACGCTCATTCTATTACATTATCGTTTCGACAGTAAGAGCTCACTCGCAGGGACACTGGGTACATAAAAGGATTAAAAATGTGTAATATTTACCATGGTGAAGTTTTCTGTAAGGAGAAATGTGTTTATGTAACATTTATGGAAGGAGTCTCCAGTGTCAGCGGTGAAGCTGTGGCTTTCATTTTTCCGACATCTTCAGGACAGAGGATTTTACGCTTCTTTGCGGTTTCTCAGTAACATCACAAGCTGCGTTTTTTTTTTTTTTATTTACATTAATAGCAACACACACTGTGGTTTATTACTTACTTAAATCCATCCAAAGTTTGTGTTGAGAGCCGCAGATGTGTTTCTCTAGACTGAATAATACATTAGCATGACTTGATGTGTCAGTTTGACAGAAATGTGTTTTGATGACAGAGAAAGACAGAGACACAACAAAAGCGATTCTCAGAGCTGGTAGTAAAATGTTACTGAATAATCACACATTGTTTATGCACCGTAATCATTTAAAATGAACCAAAAATAGGTTAAACTAGCATACTTAAGGGGAAAGGAACACTTCATAGCCAAATGTAACTTTATTTACAAACCATCCTCTACATGATGGCCATTTCTTTGTGAACACGCGTGGAGTCGTCTCTCCCACTCCTGATGAACTCGTATTAACGCATCTGCTGTTATGCGTGTAACTGGATCTCCATCGCTACCTTGCGACAGCTTCCCGATCCAGCCATGAGAACGATTTCGATACGTTCTTCTTTTATCAATGGCGTTCTTAAAGCCTATCGAAAAATATATATATAATATAAACTAAGTATGACATTTTGCTTAAAAGTGTTAATTTCCCTGTCTGTATGGAGACTTTTGGGACACTCTGTAGAAATACGTTCAGGAGTTTTGGAGTTATTGAATTGTGATGACCAAGAGCTAAGCAAGAAAATTCAATAAAATACCACTTATTACACCACAACAATAGAAGAAAGAAACAGAAATTAATTAAGACAGAGTGTGTGGGAGTGATAAAGAGAATTAGTGTCTACATTATTGGTGGCCCATGGAAAGAACAACTCCAGTACTGTCTGCTACAAGAATTTTTAGCCCTACTT
>CM074916.1:31349176-31361870 GCA_037576815.1 Pangasius larnaudii
AACATGAAGGGGCACACAGCAGGCTGGCCTGCCTTGCATGCAAGTTCAACACCTGCCACATCAGTTCTGTGTGAGAGGTTGTTTCACTGTCTGGGTATACTGTATAGAAGAAAAGAGCTTCCCTCTCATCTGACCATGTGAAAAAGCTTGTGTGTTTAAGCAACTGGCTCAGTCCAATTAAATAGAAACCTATAGCCTAACTTCGGTATACAAGAGTAGGCCTACTATTTCTGTAATTTTCTTTCTTATACTCCCTTTCCACAGTTTCTTGCGCTCTTTATTTATTTATTGTTTATTATTTATTTTGTATAATCCTATTTTGATTCCACATAACACAGGGAATGTTTTTGTGAGCCTTTATTTTTTTCCCCCCATATGAGGGCGGATCCAGGGAGTGATCTTTATTCTATACTGAAGTAATTGGAAAAATTGGTAAATGCTGGACCTGTGTGAGTTCCTGGAATATCTTTGTTTTGTATTAATTGGGCTTGAGGTTGCCATGAGTTATGATTTTCAGCACAGTTTTATGGTAAATGCTGTACCTTTGAGGGTTTCTGGACAATCTTTGTTCTATCGGTTACTCCCGTTAGGGGTTACCACAGTGGATCGCTGGTCCGCATGTTCAAGCAAAGCTTGGCACAGGATTTGGCACAGGTTTTATGAAGTATGCCCTTCCTGACACAACCCACCCATTTTATCTGGGCTTAGGACTGGCACTGAGAGTACATGCGATAAATATTAATTGCATAGTAATAATTATTATTACATAGTTATATATAATTTATATTTTATTTAAAAAATATGTATACCCTTCCTACATCCACAATCATTAAGAGAGTAATTAGCAGCCAGGTGTTACTAATGAAATGCACAAGATTAGTTAATCATCAATCATCATTTACATTAGCACTGGTTTATATAGTGGATACTAGGGTTAAGGGTGAAAGGAAAAAGACAACAACCAACACTAAACTTACAAAACCGTTTGCTTGCTGCACTGAGAAAGCTAATCTGTAAGGCCCTTCAAAGCACTCCCCTTTTTTTTTCACATTTGTAATGCTAGTCATTATTTGAATAGTCTTCTTTTTTTTTTAAAGATGCAACCTTCTTCCATTCCTATACTGCCATTTATGGTGACTAATGGTCAATATAATCACACTTTCAAACATGTTGGTATGCAGGACAGTAGTGGTCAAGGGTAATAATTTCAGCACATGTTTTTTTATTATGTAATGGCAAAACCATAATGTGTATTTAGAAGACAGGACAAACAAAAAATGAAGCAATGATCAAAAATGACTGAATGGACATAATACACCAAATAACAGAATAGAGTAGAGTGAATTCATGATTAAACAGAGAAAACTGGCAGTTTAGCTTACAATCATTGCCACATTCTGTTAAGTGTTAAAAACTTTAACCCTTATCAGAACACAGCTACAACACATCTCCTCATTCCCTAGACAACATTTGAAAAGTGAGAAGGATCCAAATAAGTTTCATACTGCAATTGACAACAAGCTACATTAGTTCCCATGGTTTCACTTATTTGCTAATTAGAGAGCAAAATAAAAAGTGCATTTAGTTTAAAGACCAAGAGCACACACACTGGTAGAGAATGGTTTATCTGCAAGTAAAAAAAAAAAGAAAACAAAAAAAGGAGAAGAATCTGAAATGTTAAAATGTAAATGTGTTACCGATTAATTTGTTTATAATTTTAAAAAGGTGTGGGTTTTTGACCTTGTATTATTCCTTTTGCTATTGCATGTGGTTTTACTTCAAATTATGTAGTTCTAGATAGATAGACAGAAACAAAACTGACCACTTTCAGTTAAAATAAAAGAACTTCATTTATCAAGAAGGTCTTCCCGATGTGTTCTCAGCTGAATGAATTAGCCAGTTATTATGAACTGAACAGTAGATGACAACTTTGAGTGCTAGCAATAACATAAAATACATTAGCTAGAAATGAGCTATAACAGAAAGAAGAATCTACTCACCATAGTTATTTCTGATCGTTCCAAATTGATACATTCACAGCCTGTTACTTCACCCAGATACTTGCCAAAGCTGTAGAAAGAAATGGAAAATAAGAGACCAGCTATTGAGCCAAACATATCTTCTTGACCATTAGGGCTGCACAATACATATAATCATAATATTTGCAATACTGATGTTGCTCTACGTAAATGAGAGCTCTTTCCAGAAAATAACTAAAACATCCTAATTCAGCCTAGAACTGACTACATTGCAGTAGGGGAGGTGAAAAAGCTGAGCCTCAAAAAGACTCACATTAGTTTACAGCCCTTAGTTCTATGTGTGGAAACACAACATCATGAACAAAAAGTAGAAATAAATGCATGAATTACTCACTCTGTGATTGACTTCTGGCAACAAGTGTACTCAAAGTAAAACAGAATAAAGGTTAAATAAAAATTTCCTAATTAAATATTTTTTTTGCTAAGCATGAAGTCCTTGGTAGCAATGGCTTTGCTCATTCACTGCTCTCTTTCTCCTTTTCGTTAGCAAGCAAAAAAAATGTCACCCAACCGGCTGTGGGGAATTCAGAAACATCAAAAATACTTGTGCCTTCATAATACATGACACTGGCCACACAAAAAGAAAAGAAGGCAAGACATTTTGAAAGCATTAGGCACATCTCAAAACTTATGTAAAAGGTCTGAGTTAAAAAAAAAAAAAAAAACACTACCAATCATGAAAACAACAACACTGACAACAATGTAAAACTTGAGAACTCCACATGTGCAAAAGTCCTTCAAAAGACAGTCTTGTGTTATGTTAATTTCCCAGTTTCCCCTGTCCAGGATACACAATACCCAGATACTGTACTAGGACGTATCTGTGTATCCTGCTGCGGAGAAGCAAAGCATGCTCGCTCATTTCCTCATTTTCTACCAGCCTGTGCTCATCGGTTCAGCTGTTACAAGCATGCATGAAGCATTCAGTAAAGTAAACTGTTGTGAGGAAAGTTCCTCATGCCAAAGCCCCCTCCCAAAACCAAAAACATGCCAGTGACAAACATATTTTCCAAAAACCTCACAACAGACACACACCAGGAGTTCTCACTTCCAGTGCAAAGTGGAGTTTGAGTTTGACACAGACTTCAACAAGGTTGAAGGCCATATTTTTTTTTATTTTGACAGTGTTCACACATTGAAATAATAATGATGATAATCATAACAAGAATTGATTTTAACAATCATGGGTGGTAAAAAAAAAAAAATCACAAAAACACACAATTTCAATTTACATTATACTTATTGTATGTTATATTTAAACAGAAATCTTGTGATAACCTGTAAGTGGATAATGACCTGATTACTTAAAAAACATGGCCACCATCAGCCAATCAACTTTCAGCAGGCATTTGACAGGGTTACCATTGACATATTCTGAAACCTGAGATGACAGATCAGAATTTCAGCTTTTGTTACATGATATTTACATCTAGATGTGTGTCTCCTCTTCAGAATGTTAAATACATGCTCAATTGCGTTAAGGTGTGTTGATTGATATGGCCAATCCAAATCATTCCACCTTTTTCCCCGAAGAAGTCCATTGTTGAGCTGGCAGTGTGTTTTGGGTCATTTTCTTGCTGCATGATGAAGCTCCTCCCAATTAGATTGGATGAATTTCTCTGTAGCTTGACATACAGAATGTTTCTATAGAGTTCTGAATTCATTCTGCTATGACACTACCTCCACCATGCTTGACCAATCAGCTCATTTGTTTTGGATCAGGAGCAGATTCTTTCTTTTTTCCCCACATTTTGGCCTTTTCTTAACATCGTTAGAGGTTAATCTTAGTTCCAGAATTTTTGTGGCTCATCTCTGTATTTCTTTGCGAATTACAATCTGGCCTTTCAACTGTTACTAGTGATCAGTGGTTTGCATCTTGTGGTATGGCCCTATATTCCTGCTCTCTAAGTCTTCTTCAGATAGTGGACCATGATACGTTCACCCCTGCCCTGTGGAGGTTGTTGAAAAATAACTGACTGTTGTTTTTGAATTTTTTTCCTCTCAGCTCTCATAATGTTTCTTTCATCAACTGCTGTTGTTTTCTTCTTCTTTTTTTAATCAAGCTTTATTGAGAATTTTCAAAACTCATTATCAGTAACTGAATATCAGAGAAATTACAGCATCAACATGAACATGTTTTTACAGGCCACTGGCCACATGGTCATATTTTTAAAGTGCCCCATGGATGTTTGTTCATTGTCCTTTTATCCATTGTTCTCTGACTTTTTTGTTCACTTGTTATCTGTTTAAAAAGATTTGTTTCCAGATTTTATTATTCACTATGCAAATTACTAACCAGAAAATGTTTTCCATTTTCTTTTGGCAGGTTCTCGGCAAAGATGCCGTGCATTATTGATTTTTCATTTAAGTTAATACTCAGCCCAATGTTTACCATTTTTTCCATATCTCTGCTGACCGTGGACAGTATGTAAAAATGTGTTCAATGGTTTCATCTTCATGACATTTATAGGACATGTTTTGGTGGTGAATAGCAACTCCATTTCACTATACTTTGCACTGCTAGTCTACCTACACTTACCAACACATTACATCTCTGATATTTTCAGATATGTCTTTTGTCTGTATTAAAAAGATAAATGAAAAAGAGTATGGCAGGATCTTCCAGCATAAACACTTTACACTAACTGAGAGTGTTGAGTGTTTATGCTGGAAGATCCTGCCATACTCTTTTTCATTTATTTTTTTAATAAATGGTTTTATTTGACAGGATTAATCAATCCATCTTTAAGCTTTAAAGTCACCATATTCCATTAAAAAAAAATGGAACTTGTCTCGCTCTTCCTCTTTTCTTACACCATGTTTTCATATCGCCTATCCAGCATGCGATTCTATTCATAGCTTGTGTCACATTCTTACAAAATGCTGCTCATGTTCCCCAAATGAATGTCCATGCACATTTTGTTCAGTCAACTTATGGAATGACAACAAACATATATTTAACAGCGGAGCAGTGCTACAGCCCACCCACACAGTTTCTGTTCTATTTGGATTTAATTTGGCTACTGAGATTTTCTCATAAATTTTAAAGTGTTCATTCATTACACAGAGTTCCATTTAGTTTTTTTTTTTTTTATAAAGACAATTATCATCCGCATAAGCAGATGTCTTTGTTTCATTTGTTGCAGTAATGCTTGTATTTTCATATCTTTTTAACTTTGTAATCGGGGCTCTACTACATAAAGCACAGAGACCTGCACTTAATGGGCAGCCTTGTTTCACACCTCTGTGAATTTCAAATTCATCCTTGAGTTGAATGATGTTTATTTTAACTTTTGACTTCTTATATAATGTATAACTTGGCCGAACTGTTCAATGTCTGGTTGCTGGTACACCACTGATGTTGTTTTTTCCCCCAGGACATCTCAAATTGTTGTATGCTTGTGCAATGGCTCTGATAAATTTTCCCTCTTTTCTCAGCTCCAGAATGGCTTGCTGTTCTCACATAGACAGCTCTCTTCATGAGGATTTATCCTTTTTAACAACAAATGCAGTCTTCACAGGTGAAACCCAGGGCTCAAACCAATAGTAGACATTCAGAGCTAATAACTATCTAAACCATCAGTCATACAGGACACACCTGAGCAACAACAACAACAAAAAAAAAACACCTGCCAGTAACACGTTCCAATATTTTTGATCACTTGAAAAATGGGTGGGTTCAAACAAAAGGTGCCATGTTGTTTAACACAACTAGATGTAGCTCTCAAACACAAATGTCTTCAGTGTACAGCAAAACCAAAAGAATTATCCTTTCTGAGGGGACTGTAGTACACCAACAACAAATGTGTGTGGTGATCTGTGGTGATCTAAAAATTAAAGCACTACAACTAAAGGTTGCATGACAGAAAAGTGTGGTGCATAAAGTACAACACAACAAAGATTTTTGTTGTGCCTCCTCTTCATATAAAACCTGAAAGATTTTGTGAATGCAAAGGAGAAGGTGAAGGATTTCAATACTTAAAATAACCCCAAATAATTGATGCCAAGAGAAACGAAGGATTTTTTGTTGGTCCACAAATCTAACAGGTCATTAACTACAAGCAGTTTCTAGAACTTTTTTACACCTTTTTCGAAGTGAGAAGAATTAGGACTCGATGGGCAAGTTTGAGAGAGAGCAGTGTTATGTTTATTTTCCCAAAGATTTCTACTTTGGCAACTTTAACTGCAACAATTATATTTGAACAAAAAAAATAAATACTTCAATAAAAAAAAAATCAAACTGGACACGCTCATGGAGAGTTGTATTGCTTTGTACCACTGGCACTCTCACTGCTCAGCATGTATTCCCCTCACTGCAATACACAGTGTATAAATAGAACATCATTAATCACACACAGATCATTCATGAAATTACCCACTCCTTTTACCCAACTTTTAGTCACAAGCGGTGCTCGACCATGCCCACACCACCATAAACTTCTAGTGGGGTTGGAGACAATTTCATGGAGGGCATTCAAGAAAGTTTAAAGAAAATTCTTGGTAATTACAGAGCACCAAACTACGTCCAGCTGGTTGACAAAATGCTTCAAGCATACAGAACCATGGGGTGCGACATGTCACTAAAGATTCATTTTCTACTTTCACCTTTAGATTCCTAATCTAAGATTAAGTGTCACCTACATGAGGATGGGTTCCTCTCAAGGTTTCTTCCTCATATCGTCTCAGGGAGTTTTCCTTGCCACTGTCGCCTCTGGCTTGCTCAATAGAGATAAATTCATAAATTTAAAATGTATATCCTGAATTTATATATTTCTGTAAAGCTGCCTTGTGATCATGTCCATTGTTATTGTTGGGGCAATCAATGACAAACACAGTGAAAGGTTTCACCACGACATTGTGACAATGGAAAAATGGCAGCAGGGCAACTGGAATCCATCACTGTTGGCAGATTATTGTTGGACACTTAAACAAGAAGCACCAGATGCTGAGTAACAGCAAAAATCAGCAACAAAACATTTTTAGGTCAGTGGAACTAGTGCAATATGTTAGCACTACCATGTGATTAAACACGTTCAAGTAAATTCCATGGTTCTACAAAATCCTACATGATAAATATAATTTCACATTGTTTGTATGTTCACTTTGAAGAGCTCTGTCATGATCACCAGAAACATCTGGGTAAGCAATACTTTTGTAATATATTGTTGTCCAATGATTATCAGATATCACTAGTTGGTTGTTTTGCCTGAAAATGACAACACCCAACCGTTCCCAGGCTGTGTGCTTCAACCAATTATTAACTTAAGGTGGAGTACACGCTACTCTATAAACAGGTGTAACCCCACCCCAAGCTGCAGGTTGCTGTCATGTCCATATCAACCACAGTCCCCTCCACCAGAAGAAAATGTGTCTTATGCATCCTGTATCTTTTACAGTGCGGGAAATAAGAATGCAACATGTCAACAGTTTTTTAATCAATCATATTTTCAATGCAGCTATTCACATGAAATCAAACATTGGTATTAACTACACAGCTAAAGAAATTGTAATATTCCAATCCATAAAAAAATTATTTGCAATAAAGTGGAATGACACACAAAAAAGTATTAAACACAGTAACAAAAAGCACTAAACCAGCTGATCCCACTAATTAGCTCTCCTACCTGTGCTAATTAAAATCAGCTGGGTTAGTAGGCTAGTACTTAATACTTCCACTCTTTGAAAATAGGGTACCCACCTCTGTAAACAAATCTTTTGCCACCAAGCTGTCAAACAAGCAACATCTCATGACAAAGAGTTCTCCCAAAACATTTTCAACAAGATCTTTGCGCAGCATAGCCATGGTACTGGTTACCGAAAGATTTCTCAACTCCTAAATATTCCTATAAGTACCACTGGGGCCAAGATTATCTGCAAGTGGAAGGAAAATCACTCAACCATCAACCAGCCACACACAGGAGTTCTTCACAAGATTTCTGACTGGGCAGTCAGAAAGTTAGTCAGAAAAGTAGCCCAAGAGCTCCAGAAAGACCTGGAAGCAGCAGGTACAGTCATCACAGAGAAACCAAACAGGCAATGCACTCCAACTCCAGTCTCCATTCGTGATCACCCCAAAAGACACAATATCTGAAGAAAAGGCATTTTTAAGCTCCTCTGAAGTTTGCTACAGAACATTTGGAGAAGCATATAGATTACTGGGAGAACGTAGTGTGGTCAAACTTTTAAGCAATAATACGACAGACCATGTTTGCAGAAGAAATGGCTCTGCATATGACCTTAAAAATACTATACATACAGCAAAGTTTGGAGGTGGAAGCATCATGGTATGGGACTGTTTCTCTTTTAATGGTACCAGTGGAATACAAATTATTGAAGGGAAGAACGGAGCCATCTATCGGGAAATTCTTGAGAAGAATCTGTTACCATCTATCTGGATGATAAGGCTGGACTTTCCAAAGGAGACTCTCAATTGGTTCCATAGGAAGAAAATAAAGGTGTTGGAATGGCAACAGCAGAAGACCACTTCGGGTTCCACTTCTGTCAGCCAAGAACAGAAATTTGAGGCTGCAGTGGGCACAAGCTCACCAAAACTGGACAGTTGAAGATCGGAAAAACGTAGACTGGTCTGATTAATCCCAATTTCTGCTGAGGCACACACAGTGACAGGTAGTGTCAGAATTTGCTTTTTGTCAACAGTTCAGGGACCTCACTATAAAATTTTTCACTATCAACTGGTTTTGTTTTGTTTGCTTTTGTTTCTTAAGATAATTTGTTGTATGATGATTGGTCTTTTAGTTCAGTAAAGACATTTATTTTCTTTGTATTTATCTAACAAAGCATGGTCACACAACATACTGTATCTCCCACTATTAGAGCATTTAAAAATAGTGACTTTTAAATGATTCCTAAAGTTTTAAAAGTGTTTAATAAGTGTTTATAAGCCAATATGTGGCATTTAATCATTTAATTTGGGTGAGATCAATTTAAAAGAACAAAACTGCAGTTCAGGCTCTGGAGATCATGGAATGTAAATGTGTTTGCCAACACCTGAAAATACAAGTATCACCTTAATACAAAACCTAAAGATATTCAATCTCAGTTTTTCACAACTCCACACATTCCATGTTACCACATATTTCTTTTGGTAAGTCAGTTAGGGCATCTACTTGTTCACATTGAAGGTAATCTTAAAATAATCAAATAAAGACATGAATTCTAATGTCTAAATGTTTACAAACACCAAGTTGATTGTCTCTTTAAAAAGACTGAAAGATTCCAAGAATTTATGTAATTACTTTAAGAAAATTCAAGTGTTATAATACTAAGTTGGAGTGCACCTGTGGCTGTAAAAGGGCTTACCTTTAGAGGCAGCGCCTTTTTGTCCTTGATACCATGAGAAAATCTAAGCAACTCAGTCAAGACCTCAGAAAAAAGTCTGGTTCCTCCTTAGGGCCAAGTTCCAAACAACTAAAGGTACCATGAGCATCTGTACCAACAATTGTATACAAATATATATATCGTGGGACACACAGACACTGCATTGTTTAAGGAAGAAGCACAAATTAACTCCCAGGGATGAACAAACTTTAGGCCAAGAATGTTCAACTGATGTATAATCCCTCCTTTCTGAAGGGATTATATAGCAGTTTCATATCATTCCAAAAGATATGGAATACTCTAATTCAGTTCTATCTAGGTCACGTGTCAGACTCGGTGCCCATGGGCCAAACACAGTCCACTGCCTCTATTCATTTGGCCTGCGTAAACTTTCAAAAAATAATATTGAACTGGCCCTTGGTACACTACTGCTCAGCATTCTTAAAGGGACACTCCAGCCAAAATTTATTATTTAACAATCAACACATCTCTTGTAAACATGCCTACTTGCACCTTACAGTAATGATGCATTTGGCTCTATAGCACGATTATTCCAGTTTCAATACTGGGCCAAGCACCTCCTGATTATGTATATTGGTGTTTGATGCAAAATTTTAAAAACTACAACGGTTATGGTGGGAGGATGGTGGGAGGGAAAATGGGGATGATGGGACGGGAATGAGGAGAGAAGGGGGAAATGGGTGGGTGGTGCTCACTAGATAATGGTATTCTCAGGAAAGCAAGATAGCTAGTTGGCACCTGCTAATAAACAATCACTTTGCTTTGCAAGTCAATTATTGTGATGTTGTGAATGGATTACTCAAGTGACAGAAATGTCTCAACAGATAAGGAAGTTTCTGTTGCACAGTGACCTCCAACTATACATGCTCGAGCCAGAATATTCAGAAAAAGAACTGCCCCAGCGAGAAGAGCAACAAGAGCCAAGCAGAGAGCAACTGTGGGGCTTTCAAAATTACATTGAGCCAAATAACTGATGTTAGCAACAACACATGCTACCATCACGTTAGCTAGCAATGTCAAATGATTGTCTACCTTTGTGTTAATGCCTTACAAGCCATCTTACTAGTACTTACAAGGGTGAGGACAAAACTAGCTCACCTACTGTTCAGCCCCTTTTGTTACCCTGAAATCCAAGTAGCTGCCCAAACAGATGCTATAAACTCTTTGGCAAGCTAAAGTTAGATAGTTTAATGTCCATTATAGGCAACTCCTCAGTAAGAACACAACTGATGTACAGCTCCATAGATTTGTTAAAGCAATATGAATTAGGGGTAAATCCACCTCAGGTCACCAGATTTTAAAAACTTTTTCCCTGAATGACCATCTCAGATTTGCTTCATAATTTCTGAAAATAATGTCATTATTCACAATAAACTGTGGGCAATAATTCAGGCTTGGATCTGCATTAATTTTTGAGATATAGAGGCTGAAAAAATTGGGTGTGGCCCTAATTTTACTGTAAAAATGAATGCTACAGAAAAAAAATCATTACTTTTAAACTAATCAAGCTAGATGCATGAAATTTTCAGGGATTGTTGTCTAGTACAAGATGTCTAATTTCTAGAATAGAAGGTGCGCACTTCCATATTTGCCAATTTATGGCCTGCTGCATATTGTAAAAAATATATTCTTTTGTGCTTTGGAGCAAAATTTACCCTCTAAATCTCCAGACTATAGCCCATCAGATCTTGAAACATTTTTTTCCATGATGCAAGTGAAGAATTTATATCGATGTGCGTGTCCCCTACAGGACAGGGGCGTTCAAATTTAAAGCATTTGAAAGCTTTGAACCACCTAAAAATTGGGTGGCCTGCCACCATAGGTGCTATTTTCTAAGTTGTTTAACAAATCTAGATGTAAATACCAGGAAATGAAAGCTAAAATTATTATCTATCGTCTCATATTCATCTTTTGATCTCAAACCCAAATGTCTTCACTGTATAGCAAAAATAAAACAATTTGCCTTGCTGTTCCAAAACTTTTGGAGGGAAATGTATAACCCGTACATTAGAGGTATAATAACAACAGTATGATACAGTATATGCAGTCCAGTTCCCAGACTTGATTCAGACCATTTTGTCATCATATTAAGGTGATTTTGATATAATTCCATAGCTCACAGATGCAATCAGCATAATAGTAGAGGACCTCTCATAGTGTGACTACATTACATTTGAGCCCATTTTACTGTCAGCTTTTGGAGAAAATCCACCAAAAGGTTTGCTATATTGCTATATTATAGACATAAATCACTGGTATTTGCGTGGCTCTAATTATTAAATGTTCCATAGTTCACAGATGCAATCAGAATATTATAGTAGAGGATCTCCAATAGTGTGATCTTTCCTTTTCACTCATTTTGGGAGAAAAGCCAGCTTAAACTTAGCCTTTGCAGATATATTATGGACATCAATAACTCATTTGAGTGTCTCTAATTATAAACTATTCCATAGTACATAGATGCAATCAGCATAATATAGTATAGGACCTCCCTTAATTTGACCATACTAAATCTGAGCCCATTTTAATGTCCTACCTTATACTTTGCTATATTGCTATATTATAAACATCAATAACCGATATTCGGGTGGCTACAATTTAGAAATATTCCATAGTTCATAGATGCAGTCAGCATAATATAGTAAGGGATGTTACATAGTGTGACCATATTAAATTTGATGCCATGCTACTATCAATTTTTGGAGAAAACTCACCTTAAAGGTCTCCGATATTGCTATATTCTATGCATCAACAATTGGTATTCAGATGCCTCTAATTCTGAAATATTCCACAGTTCATAGATATAATCAGGATAATATAGTAAAGGACCTCCCAGACTGTGGGCATACTAAATTTGAGCCCATTGTACTATGGAATTTTGGAGAAAATCCTGTATAGAAATCAATAACTGGCAAGCTAGTTGTGGTGGCTCACTGTTTAAAGCTTTGAGTTATAGATCAGAAGGTGGTGTATTCAAATCCTGCCATGAATGGGTTCTTGAACAAGACTCTTAATCTTCAGCTTACTTGTCAGGAATTTTTTTACAGTGCATATTCAGTACAAGATTTTGAGGTAGTCCACAAAGTTTGGGGTATCAAAGGGTGCAGATAAGCTCAAGTAGCCATTTTTCAGGAATCAAAAGTCTAAATCAAAACATGATTTACTGTTAGCTATTGTTATCTGATTTATATTATGGTGCTTTTTTCGACTTGTTAACGTCACATGGACATCGGTGCTACCGGTGTTCGTGTACACCACCGCCAGACACTCATAAACTTAAGATACCACAACACAGC
>CM074916.1:31383103-31395720 GCA_037576815.1 Pangasius larnaudii
TGTCTCCTCTATTAACTCCTTCCAACAATGCTTTTAATCAACACCAACACACTCCTTTTCTGAACATATGTCCCTGGATGATGCGCAGGTGCAAAACACACACACACACACACACACACACACACACACACTGTTCCCTACTTTACACTGTTCTCTACTTTCCACTGTTCCCTACTTTCCACTGTCCCCTACTTTCCACTGTTCTCTACTATACACTGTTCCCTACTTTACACTGTTCCCTACTTTACACTCTTCTCTACTTTACACTGTTCCCTAGGTTACACTGTCCCCTACTTTCCACTGTCCCCTACTTTACACTCTTCTCTACTTTACACTGTTCCCTAGGTTACACTGTCCCCTACTTTACACTGTCCCCTACTTTACACTGTCCCCTACTTTACACTGTTCCCTACTTTACACTGTTCTCTACTATACACTGTTCCCTACTTTACACTGTTCTCTACTATACACTCTTCCCTACTTTACACTGTCCCCTACTTTACACTGTCCCCTACTTTACACTGTTCCCTACTTTACACTCTTCTCTACTTTACACTGTTCCCTAGGTTACACTGTCCCCTACTTTCCACTGTCCCCTACTTTCCACTGTTCCCTACTTTACACTGTTCTCTACTATACACTGTTCCCTACTTAACACTGTTCTCTACTATACACTGTTCTCTACTTTACACTGTTCCCTACTTTACACTCTTCTCTACTTTACACTGTTCCCTAGGTTACACTGTCCCCTACTTTACACTGTTCTCTACTTTACACTGTTCTCTACTATACACTGCCCCCTACTTTACACTGTCCCCTACTTTCCACTGTTCTCTACTATACACTGTCCCCTACTTTCCACTGTTCCCTACTTTCCACTGTTCCCTACTTTCCACTGTCCCCTACTTTCTACTGTCCCCTACTTTCCACTGTTCCCTACTTTACACTGTTCCCTACTTTCCACTGTCCCCTACTTTCCACTGTTCCCTACTTTCCACTGTCCCCTACTTTCCACTGTTCTCTACTTTCCACTGTTCTCTACTTTCCACTGTCCCCTACTTTACACTGTTCTCTACTTTACACTGTTCCCTACTTTACACTTTCCCCTACTTTACACTGTCCCCTACTTTCCACTGTCCCCTACTTTCCACTGTCCCCTACTTTACATGGTTCTCTACTATACATTACTGTTTCCAATGTACTAGTTTCCACTGTTCCCTTGTTTCCAGTATCCACTAATTTCTCATTTCCATAAACTCCAATGTCCTTAATCTGCCCCATAATGTGTTTGTTCTCTAGTGTCCCCTAATTTCCTATTTCAGTAGTTTCCAGTGTCCCCTTGTGTTCTGCTTTCCTCGTCCCCACAGTGTCCTTAGCTAATTATAGAACCCTATAGTTATATTTATTTCCAATTGACCTTTAGGTACAGTTTCTACCTTCCAATGTCCCCTAGTTTCTAATGTCCCCTAGTTTTTAATGTCCCCTAGTTTTTAATGTCCCCTAGTTTCTAATGTCCCCCTAGTTCCATTATTCCCTTAATCACTACATCCAAACTGTCTCCTCTATTAACTCCTTCCAACAATGCTTTTAATCAACACCAACACACTCCTTTTCTGAACATATGTCCCTGGGTGATGCGCAGGTGCAAAACACACACACACACACACACACACACACACACACACACACACACACACACACACACACTTTCTGCCTGTTTTATGCTATTTTCAACTCTCTGAAAGTAGGCCTGTACCCTGGTGCACGTGCACGCACACACACACACACACACACACACACACACACACACACACACACACACACACACACACACTGTATCAGTTCTTTATTAAGTCAAAATATCATTACACTGCTTCTTTGTGTGTGTGTGTATGTGTGTGTTTCATACAACACTTCAGTTCATTTTCAACAAAACTTGTCTGTAAAATCATTAAAAAAATTCATCTAAATAATTTACTTAATGTACATAATGTTATATATATATATATATTTAAAAGCTCAGTTAATAATTACATATGAAAATGTTAAAAATGCAATTTCATTGAAATTTGTTCTAAAAACTAAATAGGTAACACTGGACGTGCAGGTCTCCATCACTGAACAGTTGAAAACTTCAGTCTGATTCAAGAAACTTAAAACTCTAATGATGCTCTTACTCAACTTCCTGTTAACACACTCAGCACTGACTCTATAGCACACAGTTACAGAAGGGAATGATTTATAATCACACTATCCGGTGTCACGCAGATGAGGATGGGTTCCCTTTTGAGTTTGGTTCCTCTCGAGGTTCCTCTCAAGGTTTCTTCCTCATGTCGTCTCAGGGAGTTTTTCCTCACCACCGTCATCTCTGGCTCACTCATTAGGGATAAATTCATACATTTAAATCTATATCCAGATATCTGTAAAGCTGCTTTGTGACAAGAAGTTAAATTGAGGTTAAAAGGGCTATATAAATAAAACTGAACAATAATAATAATAATAATAATTATTATTATTATTATTATTATAGAGGATATGAATGTTTACAGTCCTTCACACTGCTTTGCTTTCATTAGAAGCATGACTCTGTCTTGTGTGTGTGTGTGTGTGTGTGTGTGTGTGTGTGTGTGTGTGTGTGTGTGTGAGTGTGTGTGTGTGTGTGTGTAGAGCACTTCATCCAGAGCCTAAACGCCCCTTGAGATAAACTCTTCAATTTTATTTTCTCTCCCAAAGTGATGTGGTAGACAGACTGAACGCTCAGCAGCCACGACAAGGTCATACAGCTATGTGTGGATTATTTTAGTTAATTCATGTAATAAATCACCATGAATAGCAAAATACAGTAAGCTTGTGTTTGTAGTTTGTTACTTCAGATTAATTAAATGTAAAAAAAAAAAATGTATATAAAAAAAGGAGTGTGTTACTCTGTGTGTACCTCAGGAGTGTGTTACACTTACCGTTTCTACTGCATCACAGAGCAACCGTGATCACCATGGTAACGTATCAAAACCAGAGGAACCATCAAAAGCCATGGGAACAAGACACACCTGCACCACCCAGCACTGTACACACCTGGTGCTCAAACACACACACACACACACACACACACACACACACACACACACATATGCACACACACACACACACACACACTGCAATAATTGCTACAATAAGGCAATTTATATAACTATACATTGTGTATATTGATTCTTTTTCTTCTGATCAGACAATTTGAAAAGTGTGTGTCTTTGTCACTGTAAATAAAATATATATATATATATATATATATATATATATATATAAAAAATGTACTTAACAATTTTACACTGGTACAAATGTTTGATTAAACTATTAAGACTAGACACTCCGGGTGAAGAGTGTAATTTTTTTAAATCGATACTTCATCTGTGCCAGTTGATTTGCTGATATTCTTACAAATATTAAATATTTATTGCATTTAAAGTTTAAAAAAAAAGATTTACATTTACTAATGCAATTGAGGCTTCATATAATTAAACACATAAATTTGCATACTTAATAGAACAAAAAATGTAATTTTTGGAAGAAATCTTTTTAAAACCAAATTTTAATATCTATTGAAAGCAAAGCATGTAGGAACATAATAATTGTTCTTGATCCAAAGATGTAGGTTTCGTTTTGCGTGGTCCTGTCTGAGCATCGCAAGTCTTTTTCTCTCTTTAATGCAGAGTATCATTGCTTTGTATCAGAGAGACCAAGCCCTCGCTCTGCATCTCTCTCTGTCCCTTCTTCACTTGCTTTTTCAGATGAGAAGTATGTGTCACCCTGCATTAGTCTGGTGTTTCCTAAAAGGAGAGCAGGAGAGCTGCGAGCATTAAAAGACCTTTAGCTCTCTTCTAACATCCAGCTCTCTATCTGTGCTTATCCCTCTCCTCTTCCTGTCAGTCTTGTTCTGTGTACAGTCCACAGTTTTAGGTGTGTGTGTGTGTGTGTGTGTGTGTGTGAGTGTGTGTGAGTGTGTGTGTGAGTGTTATACAAGGCCAAGTTTGTGATTTGTTTAGGAACTTGCATATATCTTGACGTCTAACATCTTTTCATGCTCTATTAGGAATTAAGTATGTAAATGGATTTACATGTGTGGCAGCGGCAGGTATTGATCTCTTCCCTGGGACTAAATCTCTCTATGCTAGCATAACATAATAGCATTTTGTAGTTTTTATTTAAAAAAAAAAGACAATTAAATGACTGCAGAGAGGATGAGGGTTTGAGAGGATTTGTGGGCAGCATTAAGCATTGTGGGCTAGCATTACAGTTGAGCTAGGGATAGGGCTGAGCTAGGGATAGGGCTGAGCTAGGGATAGGGTTGAACTAGGGATAGGGTTGAACTAGGGATAGGGCTGAGCTAGGGTTAGGGTTGAGCTAGGGTTAGGGTTGAGCTAGGGTTAGGGTTGAGCTAGGGTTAGGGTTGGGATAGGGCTAATGATAGATTTAAGCTGGAGCTAGGGTTAGGTTTGAGCTAGGTTTAGGGTTGGGATGAGCTAGGTTTAGGGTTGGGTTAGGGATCAGCTAGGGATAGTGTTAGGGTTAAGCTAGGGTTAGGGTTGAGTGAGTTTTGGACTAGGGTTGAGGTGCGCTGTGGTTTGGCAAGGGTTCGGGTAATAATATTAGGATTAATGATGGGATGAGGCTTTGCTGCAACAGGGTTAATGTTTTTTGACTGACTGTTTAGTGCTGTAGTGTGTGATAATGTGATGTTTATGTATATGTGTGTGTTTGTGGTTGTGTGTGTGTGTGTGTGTGTGTGTGTGTGTGTGTTTGTGTTTTACTACACAGATGCCAAGAATTTTATACCTATACATTTGCAGATGTGAGCTCTATATGAATGTTTTACCACAGAATAAAATTATCCCCTCATTAATTATAAACAATGTTCAGAATCTAGTTCACCATGTTGTCCTTGTGACCCTTACCAAGGGAACAGACACACACACACACACACACACACACACACACACACATACACACATACACACAGAACTCTAATTATAGTGAATGAGCTGAATTCTGAAGTTTTGCTTTGTTGGCAAACGGCACACAAAACACAGAGGTGGCAATTTGCAGTATTAATTAATGCTTTATTAAATCATGCTTTGCCACAAAAGCTTAAAAATCTCAAATCTTAACTGTATTGTTTTTTAAAATGTAACATTAATTTGTAAATTTCTACCCATTTGAAAGTGAGTGAAACAGTTGCAGTATTAAGAACTGTATTTTTGTAGCAAGTTTAGTTAAAATTATTTTGTTTAGTTTATTATTTTATTTAATTGAAATACCAACTTTACACAGATATGAAACAAAATTGTTTTCTAATAGATGAACATTCTGGCTTCATGAAACACAACTCAAACAAATTAAATTATTTTAAGTAACGGCATGTTTTTTTTTTTTCAGATCAAGCAGAGGAACAAATTATGGAATCACTCAGTCTGGAGAAAAAAAGATATGGAATCATCAACAACAACAACAAAAAAATCACAATTGGTACTTTGGTGCTCCTCCTCGGGTTTTTATGACGGCCTGAATTCTTTGAAGTGTGGACTTCAACCGTTTACACTTGCACCAAATTTCAGACACAGATGATTGAGAACAACCAACATCTTGTGCCACACCCCGTGTTGGATTTCCTTCTTGAAGGAGTTTTATAATCCTTTCCATTGTTTCATCTGACAGCTCTCTTGTTGTGGCCGTGTTTCCTTTCAATTAGCCAAGTGCAACAGCTTGTTAAAGTGTGTAATCACTCGCTTTTAACTGCGGACTAATCTGCATTTTAAGAGTTATACTGGTATTTGTTTTAGAAATGCAAATTACAAGATGATTCCATAATGTTTTCCTCTACTTGATCTGGAAAACAACATGCCATTAATTAAAATAATTTAAATTATTTTTTATAAATGTTTGAGGTAAGTTTCACAAAAGCCAGAATGTTCATCTATTAAAGAAAAATTGTTTTCTTTCATATCTGTGATTTGTTTATTTGCTATGAAGTAAAAAAGCTGGGTGAACATCCTCTAAGTGTGATGATTCCATCTTTTTTGTCAGGGGTTATAGAGTATAACTATTACGTATTCCAACTAATTAAAAATGAATAATAACAGGATGTTAAAAATTAAATTAAAACTGATTATAACAAAAAGAACTATGTAACTATGTGTAAAGTTGGTCTTTTTTGCCAGGTACTAAATACTAAATAATACTAATATTTTTAAAATGTTGTGTAATAAATGTTTTTAAACTTGTTTTAATATTAGCAACAAAAATGCAAGTATTTAATAAATAATTCTTGTTGCTTTAATGGTAGAAAAATACTTTGAACTTTGAAGTCCAAATTCAGCCCTAAAGAACCAGGAAAATGTGTGTATGTATGTATATATACACACACACACACACACACACACACACACACACACACACACACACACACACACACTCACATACACGCATACACACTCACTCACATACACGCATACACACTCACTCACATACACACACCTACACAGACTGATACACACCGGCTGTTGTATCTGGCTGCTGAAGACTTTTTCCATTTGTCCCTTAATGAAAATGCTTCTTCTTTCATCCCTCTCTCTCTCTCTCCCTCTCTCTCTCTCTCTCCCTCTCATCCCTCCATCTTTCTTCTCCTCCTTTCCTCACTTTCACTCCCCTCTGCCTCGCTGCAGCAGTTGAGTCTGTAAACCAAACCAACCATCAAATATTTAACAAATCATTAATGAGTTTTCCATTCCACACACACACACACACACACACACACACACACACACACACACACACACACACACACACACACACACACACACACACAATCGTAATTAACACAAACCACTCTAATTTGCATCCGTATATACACACACACACACACACACACACACACACACACACACACACACACACACACACTCACACACACACACAATCGTAATTAACACAAACCACTCTAATTTGCATCCGTATACACACACACACACACACACACACACACACACACACACACACACACACACACACAAATCTCTTCTCTATAAGGTGTGTAGTCTGTAGGGTAAATCTGTAAATCAGAAGTTTTAATTATTTTAATTAATATTAATTTAATGTAATATGTCATTTCTATAGTAACAGCTCATTCACAGGGACTTGTATGGCAGATGCTGTACATAATTTTAAAAATGCGTTATTGTTATTGTGAAGTTTTCTGTTATGAGATGTTTATTTAACATTGACGGAAGGAGTCTCCAGTGTCAGTCGGAGGAAAAGCTGTAACATTAAGTTTTCCGACATCTTCAGGACAGAGGAGTTTATTCACTGGTTTAATCATTTTATTAGCCATATATACTGTACATTGACATGTATTAGGAATTTTACTTGATGTTTGGCTACAACATGATACATTCAACACAACACAACATGATTACCATCCTAATATATACACATATTACACCTTAAAGTGGAAATGGTAGGCTCAGGTGTAACTTACATTACAGTGGAGGTAGAAGTAGCAGCTGGATGCATTAAACACAGTGGAACAATTGTGATCGATAATAAATAATAGCAATGACAATATTAATACATAATATATTACATAATATATAACAATTTAAAAACTACTACTACTACTACTACTACTACTACTAATAATAATAATAATAATAATAGTAATAATAATAATAATAAGCAGAAGAAAAAGAAGAATAGACAAGTATCTAGTGCAGGAACCAGGAATGCATTTGTAGAATATTTTATTTAGAATATTTGTAGAAACATTTAGTGCAGATTGCTTGTTACTGGCAGGTCAGCACTGTAGTGATTACCGAATGCTGCCAGTGGAAAGAAGCTGTTTCGATGGAGCAGGAAGCAGAATCGCTTTCCTGATGCTAGTTTTTGGAATAGGTAATTATCAGGGTGGGAGGTGTCAGTGATGATGTTTCCTGCTCGCCTCTTTGTCCTGCCGATGTACAGGTAATAAAACACGATTGGTAGAAACCAGGTTCATGATGGAGTTTCAGCTCCAGAGTTTAAAAATGCTGAGTTTGTCACTTTTAACTCATAATTGGAGAGAAATGGGTCAAAAATTGGAGCACGGTTTGACCTAGTACACTTCCACTTTGTTAAAGACATATTGCAGCATCAGCAATATTCCCATACAAACCCATCCCCTTATTTGTGACTATTTAATAGAAATTCCATGATATGTAGTTTTTTGCTTATGTGTAAAATGACTTTTATCTTGAAATACAAAAAATTGTCTCACTTGTATTTTTTCTGATGAAAGATCTACAGATATTTCTCATGACTATACTCACAGTAAACTCCAGTACTTTCCCTGTGTGACCTGAATTGCGTTCCAATACTGTTTATAACACACTCTCATTGACTTGCTCCCTCTAGCCTAAGTCATCTTAAGGGCCATTCCATCATTTAATCAGCTTGAGCAGTACCATCTAATTGACATGTATGCAAATTAGTTTGCATTGATTGGGACTAATTAGCATTTGATGAAAAGCAGCCTGTCTGCTGCACCCTCTCTAATAAAAATAATAAAGTGCTTTAAAACAAAGATAAAGAGGTTTCGGGTTTTACTAGCGATCACGTGTCATTCACTCACACACTGTGTGTGTGTGTGTGTGTGTGTGTGTGTGTGTGTGTGTGTGTGTGTGTGTGTGTGTGTATGCTGAATAACAAAGAGGCCCGGCTACTATTGTGTGTGCGTTGTAAGATGTTAATATTTAATGATATCATCATGTTACCCTGGAACACTGACCTCCTGCCCTCAGATAAAACTAGGGAAAGAACGTCATTCTTAATCACACACACACACACACACACACACACACACACACACACACACACTTATGTACTACTTTCTTTGTAGGGTATGGATCTATTGATTTTTGATTTGTTAAGACATAGAAAACATCTCATCCTCACTAGAATCATCCAAAAGTCCCCAATATCTTGTATTTTTATGCTCATGGGACAGTACCCACAAAGATCGCCAATACACACACACACACACACACAGAAATGATAACACACACAAGGTTTGGTTACTGAATGGAGAGCAGAGGTGTCAGTGTTGCTGAATGAGAAAATGTTTTGTGAAGACAAATTTGTGCAAATTTCGAGGATTTGATACAAATTGCATACAAATAAAGTCATAAGAAATGTTATGAACTCTAGCCCCTGCCCCTAAGCCTAACCCTAGACATGACCTTCATATCCTTTCATACAACAGTAATTCCTCATTTGACTAGAGGTTATAACTCATAATTGCCATTCCTCCAGCCAGAAAAAAAGCTAAAGAAAAAACCCTCAGCTAGGAATTTCTACTCAGGAACTTGGGATGGTCCTCTCCTCTCAAGTTCCTCTGAGAGTTCCTCTGAGTTCAGCAAGTGATGTCAAATCAACATGGCTGCTAACAGCATCAGCAGTAAACACAGATTCAGATTTTATTGTCATGTCACGGTTTACACAGGGGGACTGATTACACAAACAATTCCTTGTTCTTCATATTTCCGATTCATTTACAGCACTTACAATGGCAGTATTTTAAGGTTGGTGCCAGCAAGAGCTCCCCAATGTATGTAGTAATGAGAATATCAGTAGCAGACACAGTCATGTGAAAGAGTAGCTACACCCTACTTCAATTTAATATTTTTATTTATCAGGGCCTAAATAACAATTGTATGGTCCACACCAACGTCTTTAAACAAACAAATAACCTCAGGTGACAACAAAAAAAACACATTTCAATATGTATTAATTTTTTCCCAAAAAGTAAACCAACATTCAATCAGAGGGAAAAAATAAGTACACCCTTCATACTTCCACAATCATTATGTGGCGGCAGGGGCGTAGTAGAGCATTAGCTGTGGATGGAGAGGAGGCAGATTGAACCAGCAGGTAACGCGTGATGATTCTCACCTGTGTCTAGAGTGAGAGCAAGTAACCGAACTGGAGAGAGTGTGCAACACATTTTGAATGCCCAAAACAAAGATGGCAACATCTGTAGACCAACCCCCAATTTACCTTTATCTGGATGACATGAGCCAGAGTAAAGTGTAAGTCTGTGACGCTGGGGAACAGAGCTCATCCTGAAGGCTTTTCCAGTTCTTTTGTTTTACCCATGGTGAAAAGGTGATTTCTTTTGCGGTATTCATTCATCAAGTCAAGTTGTAAATACACAGAGTGAACTTGATTTGCTGAGTCTTGTTGTGTTGAATTCTTTTCAATGAGTTGTGTTATATATGCGGGAAAAAAAATCTCTTTAAACGTTCATGCATTTTGTATGAAACTTTTGAGGGTATTGCATGCAACCTTTGTATGCTTTCTTTACTTTAAAGACTTTTTTTAGTAAAGACTACTTTTTTCCCATGAGTGTATGTAAGAATACTCACAAAAGCCTCTTCTAGCAAGCCAAAGAAAGTCTTCAAACTTCATCATGCATACACTACAACTACAAAGGTGAGAAAATGTGTATTATGCATATAATTATCTTATATAAATATAGAAATATAGAAATAAATAAACTTGAAGGGTGAAATGTTGTCTCACTGTACCGATGGATATAAAGAATGCTGACTGAAATGTGAGGGCTGTGCCATTTCAAAAAATAAAATAGCACCGAATGCAAGTAGTCTAGTGTTTCCTTGGACCAGTCCTATGGTGCATGGGGTCCAACGTTTCTTCAGTTCCCCACTCACAACTTTAGTTCTTGCATGCAATTAGTTCCCTTTTTTTAATTATATTGTTGTCTTTCATTTGATGTAGCAGTAGGTCAAAATTTCACATATCTAATAGTTTGCTAAAATAGATTAATAAATGAAAAAGTATCCATTTCTAATGTGCATGTTTCATGTATGAAATTTCATGTTGTTGATCACCCATACTTACTTTAAAATATCATATGCAAGAGCAGTTAAATTAGGTCTTTCCTTTTATAGGGAAAGCATTTGTTTTGCACCTTACACTTTACATGACCAGAAGTGCAATTGTGATTTATTTATTTTTATTCCACTCAACACTGTGTTTAAGCACCCTTATCAAAGTTATTTCAAGAATTTATTGCTAGCAAATTTAAGCCATTAGAAAAATATGATTCACAGCCACCAAATATCATACATTCAGTCTGACCCCTGACCTTGCCCCAACACACACATACACACACTCGTGCGCAATGCCCTTCAAAGTTGCTCGGTCTCCCAGTGAGATGCGATAAGCTCACATATCTAGTTCACTTTAATAAGGTGTTAAAAGACTCCCTCCCCCACGAAATTTCCCCTTTCACACACACACACACACACACACACACACACACACACACACACACACACACACCACTGAACCATCTGAACCATCTGAACCATCATCTGAATACCCATAACAAGATCCATCCTGGGGGAGCTGTTAAGTGATCACTTAAATCCATTTAGATATCACAGTCACGTCAGGGGGCCAGTAACACACACACACACACACACACACACACACACACACACACACACACATAGTCAGGGGGCCAGTAACACACACACGCGCACACGCACACACACACACACACACACACACACACACACACACACAGAGTGTGCTAAATACACGTGATAGCATAAAGAGGACATAACAGAAAGTGACAAACACCTACATAAACGCACACACACAAACACACACACACACACACACACACACACACACACAGAAATGTGAGTGTGAAGAAGTGAAAGCTTATTCAAAGAAAAAGAGACACAGTTAGGCAAGAGGATGAAAAATAAAATGAAGAGTGAGTGTGTGTGTGTAATTGTTTATCCTCTGAATGTTTATCCTGCAGAGACATTTAGAACACACAGTATGTCTATCTTTAAAAAAGTACTCATAAGTTCCTTATTTAGTTTGTAAGGTTCTCCCAGATGGACAAACTGAAGAACAGAGTTATAGCTTGCTGTTGGATTGATGCCACAGAACCAGTCATGATCTACTGGGGTCCTGGTCTCAGTTGGTATGGGTCTTGGTCCTAGTATTGAATAGAATAGGTCTTGTTCCCAGCATTGATTGGTATGCTTTGGGTATGGGTCTTGGTCCTAGTATTGAATAGAATAGGTCTTGTTCCCAGCATTGATTGATATGGTTTGGGTATGGGTCTTGGTCCTAGTATTGATTGGTTTGGTATGGGTTTTGGTCTTGGTCCTAGTATTGATTGGTATAGGTCTTTGTCCTAGTATCGATTGGTATAGGTCTTGGTCCTAGTATTGATTGATATGGTTTGGGTATGGGTCTTGGTCCTAGTATTGATTGGTATGGTATGGGTTTTGGTCTTGGTCCTAGTATTGATTGGTATAGGTCTTTGTCCTAGTATCGATTGGTATAGGTCTTGGTCCTAGTATTGATTGATATGGTTTGGGTATGGGTCTTGGTCCTAGTATTGATTGGTATGGTATGGGTTTTGGTCTTGGTCCTAGTATTGATTGGTATAGGTCTTTGTCCTAGTATCGATTGGTATAGGTCTTGGTCCTAGTATTGATTGATATGGTTTGGGTATGGGTCTTGGTCCTAGTATTGATTGGTATGGT
>CM074916.1:31407804-31418453 GCA_037576815.1 Pangasius larnaudii
ACACACACACACACACACACACACACACACACACACACACACACACACACACACACACACACACACACACCCACCCCTACCTTAAATATAGACTCCAGATAACTCCCATTGGCTGTTGAGATTGAGTTGTGATTTATTCTCTTGGGGTCTGTGAACATTCAAAAATCTATCTATCTATCTATCTATCTATCTATCTATCTATCTATCTATCTATCTATCTAATCTTACTACATATTAAGTTCAAGATTTGATAAATGATAGTTATTTTTAGAGAGAAAATATAGAAAATTAAATAATCATGTCACATTTCACAATTTCACTAAATATTATTTTTGTTAAAATCAGTTCACTTCTGTAACATCACTCGTAATTCTCTAAACTAGACTGAGTTGGATCATGTGAGAGTGTGAGTGATAAAACACTTGTGACAAATGAGGTACTGGACCAGGTGTAGGTTCAAGAACTGTGGTAAATAAAACAATAATCAAGTTTTAAATGAGCTAAGATTAGTATTTTACCAAAATTAGATCTCTAACAGTTAAGTGGGTTCAATTTTTGAGTGATTCCCGCACATGTTTACGAAGCTCAGCTCTGAGGATCTATGGAGCCCAAAGAGTAGAGTGCCTATAAAATGATTGACAGGAGGAACATCCAAACACAAACAAGCATTCTGGACCAGAAGCCTTTTTCATAAAAAAAAAAAAAAAAAAAAAAATTACTGCATCTTTAAAGGGATGGGCCGTTTTACTTAAAAGTATTATGGAAAAGACAATGAAAAAAAGTTTTTTTTTCCCCAATTATGAAAAAAATGTTTGCCAGCTAGAGTTGAGTTTGCCAGATAAATATACCCAGCTAGCTTAAAATAGCCAGATAGCTTAGAACAGTCACCAAATCAGCACAGAGTTTTCAAAAATCTTCAGAGACAACACCAAGACATTCCTCATGCTTGAATGCTGGTAAGTGGTTTTTTTTAATGCTATTGTAGAGACTCAGGGGGTAGGAGGATGTGGGAGAGATCTGGGTGGTGGGGGAGAAAAAAAGGGGAAAGGGTGTGAAATGCGCAGTATGTTTTGGACGTGTCGAAGTTCTAAGCTGACATGGCTGTGGCTGACAGAAGCCTGGTTCAGAGATAAGCCAGCTAATTCTTGTCTTTTCAGTTCAACAACACTGAACCTATGCTACTTAAATTGTAGTATTGGTGAGCTAATTTAGCTTGTTTGCTAGCATTCTAGCTTAGCTAACAGAAAATGTTTACTAGTAGAATCTGATAAATAGATATATATGGAATTACAAATGATTTTAGAAATAAGTAGTCAAAATATTTGACTAGTAGTGTTTTGAGTCAAATGTTTTACATTTCTGTTATTTTGGTCATTCATTTTAGGTTCTACACCATTTGACTACAATATGTCAGATTAATAAAAATTTAGGTAAAAATTTTTAGGTATGCCTGAGGCCAAACTGAACATGACTGTAGGAAAGATAACATCAATATAATCTACAATGACTTACTAAGGTATCTGTTCATAAAACATGATTTTGATCAGAATCTGTGAGGTGATACAATGTTAACACACATCATTCAGATAAATGAACAATTCCTCATGTACAGTTTAAAACATACATATGTCAATAATCAACTGATGCATTTTCTGGCAAGGCTATTTAATGGACTAACTCAAATATGTTCTTTCATTCAACTAAAAGCACTTGTTAATGCAGATCTTCACAAATAAACCAGGTTCTTCCATCTGAATCCTGGGCAAATGAGCTTTAAACACTCACACCTGTGATGTAAGAGTACTAAAATTCCATAAATATTCTTGACTTGGTTTTAGAAGAATAATAATTTATATATCATTTTTTTATTTTATAAATCTACAATTTCACCATGTTTTACATATTAACCAAAATTAGTCCTAAGAACAGGTTTAACAGAAAAGCCTTAAAAAAAATCTACAGGTTTATTGCATGCAGCTTTAGACGTAAATGCTTGGATGAGTAGAAAATTTCCTCCTTCCTTAAATTCTGATTTTAAAAATCCTGGTGTGAGGTATAGTTACAGGGAGAGAGAGCACAAACACAGACAAGATGATACAAATCACAAAATACATACAATATCTACTGAATGTTATAAAAAGAAAGACTATTAGCAATCTTGCACAGGACTATTAACAGAAGACACTAATACCACAAAGGTTATAGGTTGACAAGGTACTGTCTAGGGAACACACTGTCTGTGTTTCTACTTGTTTAAGAGTGAAATGTCAGTTGACAGATGTAAAAATAAATATAACTGCAGGTGTTCTGAGAAATTTTTACCTCAGTTTGTTTTTTTTACATAATAATTTGAATACCTTTATTGTGATTGTACAAAATATGACTTTCAGTGTGCAGTTACATTACATATTAAATAAAAAGAAAAGTATTTACAAAATAAAGAATTAGAATATATAGAAGTATATATAAAATCAAATCATTACACTTCTACACACAGGACGAAGGTATCACTGTAGGCAATGAACACACACGAGATGGCAGATACTTTATGGCTATCGTTAAGTTTGTTTCTATTTCCAATAAAATGGTTGTCTCTTTCTTACACCAGTGATTCATGTTTGCAAAATGTAATTTCACCACATTAATTCAACATATAACATCTTTAGAAAGCCACTCAATGCTTATTTATTTTAATAGTAGTCTTAAAAGTTGCTTGACTTGTTGCATTGGTGATGAAATGGCATTACCTCAAGAACCCTGTACCATAGCAGACTCAGGCCTGACGTTATCATGATTCATGTGTGTAAAACACACGGGGGCAGTCTAATGGTCCGAGAGTCAGCCTTGTAACCCAAAGGTGAACCCGAAGGTCGTGGGTTCGAGTGTCGGGTCCGGCAGGGATTGTAGGTGGGGGGAGTGAATGACCAGCGTCTCTTCCACCCTCAATACCATGACTGAGGTGAGACCCTTGAGTGTGTGTTCACTACTGTGTGTGTGTGTGTGTGTGTGTGCGCACTTGGATGGGTTAAATGCAGAGCACAAATTCCGAGTATGGGTCACTTGGCCACCAGTCACATCACTTCACTAAAAGGTATTTATTAGCAGATTGTAGAAATCACATTAGAATCATCAATCAATCTTGAGGTCAGAAAACAAAAATACAAAAATCTCAAGGCCAAAGGGAAATCCACACAACAGTGGAAAAACAAACAACACTGTTGTAATGAACAAGCATGGATGAATTATTTAAATACTCTACAAACCAGGGGCCTCATTTATAAAACTTTGCTTTGATGTCAGAGAGAATGAGTGCATGCGCACAAAAACCAGGATATGACATGCACATAATGAAACCAGAGTTATAAAACTTTACACACATCAGCACACTGTGTCCACTTTATAAATCACAGTCTTCTTGAAAATGTGTACAGGTGAATGAGCCTCTTCTCCTGCCCAGGTACCGCCCACAAATATCCATAAATATCCAATTCACTTCTATGTGTATAGCACTTGTAACAATGGACATTGTCACAAAGCAGCTTTATGTTAAAAGAGCTTGTTAAATGTATACCTTTACACTGCATGATGTCCTCATACAGTCTCACTGTGTGAAGATTATGTTTATCTAATGGGTAAAGATGTCAAGTGGTTAATCGGGTTGGTGGTTAGGGGGGATGAGGACTAGGAAGCCCATTCTGCTGTGCCATGTTCTCTCAATCCGGCAGACCTTTGCTGGTTGGTTTAGCAGTCTCCCACCTGCAGCATACAGACAATGCTGTCGTGCTGCTAATGCACATCATTGTTGTGTCTCTCCTTCTGACTAGGCGCCATAATAGCAACATGAGTGCAGTTATTTGCTCTGATTACATTTGAGAAACCGGACATTGCTGCAGATTGCGCTTTGATGTTGGCCTCTTCACTCGCCATGCAAAGAAATCTGATGTACTGTCCGGTCTGCTGTTTGCTGTGAAGGGTATTGTGATGGCAGTGATTGTGCACTTAGCTAATTCCCTCTGTTTATAAAATGTTGCGGATGGCTCTACACATGCAAATATAACGTTAGAATACTCCCAATGGCATAACTAGGTAAAGTTTTGAAAATGATGCAATCAAAACCATGATGCTTGATGAGTTTTTAATGTCAGATTGACAACTTTTGTCGAGAGAAGCTTAAGTGAATGGAATTAAGAGTGCACTTCAATTATTTTACAAAAAAAGTGCATGTAAAAAAGTAGTCTACCAGATTAATAATAGCAATAAAAAATATAGCCACAAGTGGCAGTTAAGGGGTCCAAGCACTAATCCGCCCCACTAATGGGGCCTCATGCGCTGGGGTTGCAAACATTTTGGACAAGGAATAAATAGATAAATAAATATCATTCAGCAGTTCTGGGGTCCAAGCACTAATCAAGTCAAGTCAAGTCAAGTAGAGTTTGTCATTTCAGCCATAAACAAGTACATAGTGAAACGAAACAAGGTTTCTCCAGGACCAAGGTGCTACATAAGACAAACACAGAACAACACAGAACTACAGGGACGACATAAATTATACGTAAATTGCACAAGTACAAACATGTGCAGACGCACAAGACAGAACAAGACAGTACAGTGACTACAACGCTGACGAGTACGCAGTTCTGTTTAAAGTGACCAAGTGACAATAGTGCAAATATTACAAGAGTATGATGTAAAAAGCTCAAATAGTGTAAACATAATAGTAGGAGCAGCATAAAACATGTGTAAAACATGTGCATAGAGGATGGAGGATGCTCAGTTTTGTGTGTGTATATGTGTGTGTGTGTGTGTGTGTGTGTGTGTGTGTGTTCCTACAGTCTAGTTTCTAGGTATTGAGGAGTCTGATGGCATGAGGGAAGAAACTATTGCATAGTCTGGTTCGGTACCGTTTTCCAGACAGCAGGAGGGTATAATTGTGCCTTTTTTCCTTACTGATGATAAATGAAAGGCAGTTAAAGTTTACTATAAGGTTTCCAATTATCATGATCTTTGATAAGGAACTCACATCCACCACTGCCAGGTTATGGCAAAGTCTCCTCTTTATTCGTTACAACTTATCAAGCCACAAAAAAATGAAATCGTGAGTAGGCCTTCAATTATCAAGCTATTATATTTTTGCTGTATTGCCCATCCCTAGCTAGAACACAAGTCATACATACATACATACATACAGTCATACTACTTCTACAGTTACAATGGGTAAAGTCAAACACACACTCTGATGAATAAAATAAGGACTTCTTTACACCATCTGTCCAAATAGGGCTGGGTATCGTTCAAAGATTTTCAATACTGATACCAATGCCAATACCTTGACTACGATATCAATGCCTGGACAATACTTTTTTTTGATACTTTTATACTTTTATTTACACATCATCTGAAATCCTGAGTTTTCCCCTCGTAAATACGAGTTTGTTGGCTGTACGTGTGCAGTTCACAAGAGGGGAAAAATGGTATTTTGCAGTTTCTGACACCGACCGAATGCAGCTTTACTCACAGGGAGTAGACATTTTAACAACAAGCACAACAATTCCCCATTTTGTAATTTATAGGTTAATTCATCAGCAGAGATTGTGGAGATCATGGATTGCAGTAGTTATTTTATTTTCCCATCCCAAAACTGGAAAGGTACTGAAGCCCCTGTTAGCAGAGGTAATACTGCATTACAGCAGTGTAAAGTCCAGGTCATGCTAGCTTTTTGACCAAAAGATTTTGTGAAATTGCATTCATAATAATAATAATAATAATAATAATAATAATAATAATAATAATAATAATAATGATCAGTGGATTTGGGTACTGGTTTGTACTGCAGCAATTAAGTTCTAATTTTAGCAATGCTAACTCCAGATATGACTCTAACTCTAAATGAAAACAAGCAGCATGTTACACAGTCAGTCAGGAACTGGACTAGACGGCATAATTATATTTAGAGTATTGAGTATATATTGAGAGTATTGCATATGAGAGTATTGTTAAAAAAAAAAAGCAGCACATCTTGTGCCATCCTGCACAGCTAAAAATCTTCTCACGTAAGAACAGCTTTTTGTTTTCAAGCATTCCTGCATGAGGACATCCAGCAACCACTGTGTGAGTAAACTGGCATATTAATATGCTAAGCTAGATATGTCATTAGGTTTTTACTGGTACTATATTTAACTGAAAAAAAGGGAAGAGTAACCAATCACAGCAACCGACATCCACTATGCATGGCATGGCATGGCATGGTAGTCACCCTTTTTTAGCTCAATATTGAGATGGATACATCACCTTGTGGTTACGTAACATAAAGTAAGGTGAGTAAAATTACAGTAATGAAATTTAAAAACTAGGAAAGTACATTTCCTGAAGAAAATGCAGAGTGAATGCACAGCCTAAACAGCTCCCAGGTGGTTGCTAGGTGTTGCTATGGCATCCAAGGTGGTGGTTACTATTGTGTTGCTAGGTGACTGCTATGGTATCCCAGGCATTGCTATGGTGTTGCTTGTGTATTTGTATCCAAATAATATGAAATTTTTATAACTTAAAACTTATATAAACTTTTGCTTACAAAGGTCTGCCATTCATTCCTATGGGAAAATATCTGGAAGAAAAATGGTTGCTATGCGGAAACTGTACATCCGATCAAAAATCTGTATAAATGCACGCCATTCCCGATCAGTCCGAATTTTCTGGAATTGGTTCAGTGTTGTAGTCTTGAAAACTGTAGGAAAATTTAGTGGACAAAATTAGACTGAAAAATAATAATAATAAGAAGAAGAATACACTGTTGGATTACTATAGTGTTACGCATTGCTTTGTAATAATAATATAAAATCTAAAAAATATTGCCATTAAACATTGACCTACAATTGCAAGGACTTGACTTTTCAGGCAGAATATGTAGTGTAGGTGGAGAATTTGCGCACTAAGGAGTGTTATTTTTCAGGTTTTAGTGAGACCCAGAACTCCCATAAACACACACATGCAGGGGTCAGGGCATGGAGTTGGTTTATAGGAAAGAAAAAAACTATAAGTCTAAATTGATAAACATGGAAGAGGAATCTTTTGTGTGTAAACTTTGGGTGCTGTTCCTCTTTTGTCCACTAGTTGGCATTTACACACTTTAAACAAAGTCAGGACACACACACACACACACACACACACACACACACACACACACACACACATTTTGTCTGTTTTTTTTTTGTTTGTTTGTTTTTTTGTAGAGGTACAGCACTGTATTTGCAGAGTAAGGTGATTACTGAGTGTCTTCTGAAGCTGGAATTTCATGTTTTCACTTTACTCATGTAAAGTGAAACAAATGTTGGGTGAATTTCTGTAAAATCTTAATAATGTTAATAAATGTGCAAGACTGGGAAGAAAGCTGTGAATATAATGACAGTTCCTTGGCTAAACAGCAGAGGGCAGTCACACACCACACACATTATTAAATTCTCTTCTCTAACCTTCAACACACACACCTGTACACAGTGGACATCTCTGTCTCTCAATTCAATCCAGTTCAATTCAGTGTTGATATTTTATTGTTATCGATATTCTGTGATTTTATTGGTACCTGTCTCTCTCTGACCTGACCTTACCTCTCTCTCTGACCTGTCCTGACCTCTCTCTCTCTGTCCTGACCTCTCTCTCTCTGTCCTGACCTCTCTCTCTCTGTCCTGACCTGTCTCTCTGTCCTGACCTCTCTCTCTCTGTCCTGACCTGTCTCTCTCTGTCCTGACCTGTCTCTCTGTCCTGACCTCTCTCTCTCTGTCCTGACCTGTCTCTCTGTCCTGACCTGTCTCTCTCTGACCTGTCCTGATCTCTCTCTCTCTCTGTCCTGACCTGTCTCTCTCTGTCCTGACCTTACCTCTCTCTCTGACCTGTCCTGATCTCTCTCTCTCTGTCCTGACCTGTCTCTCTGTCCTGACCTGTCCCTCTGTCCTGACCGGTCTCTCTCTCTCTGTCCTGACCTGTCTCTTTGTCCTGACCTCCCTCTCTCTGTCCTGACCTCCCTCTCTCTGTCCTGATCTCTCTCTCTGTCCTGACCTGTCTCTCTTTGTCCTGACCTCCCTCTCTCTGTCCTGACCTCCCTCTCTCTGTCCTGATCTCTCTCTCTGTCCTGACCTGTCTCTTTGTCCTGACCTCCCTCTCTCTGTCCTGACCTGTCTCTCTGTCCTGACCTGATTTGTCTCTCTCTGTCCTGACCTGATTTGTCTCTCTCTGTCCTGATCTCTCTCTCTTTGTCCTGACCTCTCTCTCTGTCCTGACCTGATTTGTCTCTCTCTGTCCTGACCTGATTTGTCTCTCTCTGTCCTGACCTCTCTCTCTCTCTGTCCTGACCTCTTTCTAAGACCTGATCTGTCTCCCTCTCTGTCCTGACCTCTCTCTCTCTCTCTCTGTGCCCTGACCTCTCTCTCTCTCTCTGCCCTGACCTCTCTCTCTCTCTCTCTCTCTCTCTCTCTCTCTCTCTCTCTCTGCCCTGACCTCTCTCTCTCTGTCCTGACCTGTCTCTTTCTGTCCTGACCTCTTTCTCTCTCTCTGTCCTGACCTCTCTCTCTCTCTCTCTCTCTCTCTCTCTCTCTGTCCTGTCACAGACACAGTCCACTCTCTGTCACAGACAGGATAGAGAGACAGGAATGGAGGGATGTGAGTGAGGGTACAAAAAAAAATCACAGCACTCAAACTGAGTTCTGCTTCTCTCTCTCTCTCTCTCTCTCTCTCTCTCTCTTCATCTGTCTGTTTCTGTCTTTCCTCTTCTGTCTTTCTCTCTCTATGTGTCTGTCGTCTCTCTTTCTTGCTCTCTTTCTCTATCTCTGTCTCTGTTGCTGTCTCTCTGTATCTGTACTCTTTCTGTCTTTGTTTCTCTCTCATTGATCTTTTACTAAGAGGTTTTATTCAGGTCTGTTGATCTAAAGCAGTGAAGCGTTGCCATGGAGATACCTGATCTTCAGGTGAGCCCGGTCACCTGTGCAGGAATGTTGGTGCATCATTACACACACACACACACACACACACACACACACACACACACACAGGATGCTCTAAATCTAATAGTATGTAGACTATATAGATACACTCCAACCAGGACAGGAATGTTTACACACACACACACACACACACACACACACACACACACACACACACACACACACACACACACACACACACACACAGTCTTTTTCCCTTTTACACTACTGTGCTTCTCAGGAAACATTCTTGTGTGAGACTAGCTGTTCCTTATTTTCCTTCATACAAATAACTTTTTTATAGTATATTAAATTATATTATTCATTTATTTTCTGATCTATTGAAATTAAGTTATAGAATTTTTTTTTATTTTATTTATTTTATTTATTTTTGCAACAACCTTTCTAAGTTTTATATCTAAACATCACTTCATTCTAATCACTGTGATCACATAGTAACAGGTGCGACTGCAGATGTGGGGACAAATATGTTTGTGAATGACAGGTGTGTGTGTGTGTGTGTGTGTGTGTGTGTGTGCGTACCCATGTCTCATATGTGGCAGATTACCATTGGTATGACTTAAAGGAGATAAAATCAAGCTAAATTGTGTGTGTGTGTGTAAGAGAGAGAGAGAGCGAGCGAGCGAGCGAGAGCGAGAGCAGGAAGGTGGCCTTTCACCTTTCTTCCCTTCCGGGGTCATAGCTGAGTCTCTAAGGTTCTCACGGTCTGAGCAGGTGAACAACATTTCAAACACATTCCATCTTCCTGCACCTGCAATTCCTGTGTGTGTGTGTGTGTGTGTGTGTGTGTGTGTGTGTGTGTGTGTGTGTGTGTGTGTGTGTGTGTCACTCAGCAGGCTGTGATAAAGGTACAAAGACTCTTTGGATTCAGCTGCTCATTCCAACACCAAACCAAACAAGCACACACACACACACACACACACACACACACACACACACACTTCTCTCTCTCTCTTAATTAGCTGTAAATTTTAGCAGAACTCACTTACAGCTTCTGGACTCACAAACCTTAACGCACACTGCAACACATTCTAATGAAACTGTCACAGTACTGCAACGGGACCTTCACAGGATTCCAGTGGGAACCTCATAAGATTCTAATGGAACGATCACAGAATTCCATTGCATATTGCACACAATATTTGCACTATAGTTACAATTGTATATATTTATGCAACTTCATATTTAAGTCCTAAACACTCTGTGGGTGTGTGTGTGAGTGATGGGGAGGTGTGATGAAGCAGGGTTACTGTTACCAACCTGAAGATGATTTTCTATAACATTTTCCTATAACAGCACATCGCCAAGTGTTCTGATCCTCTACCACAGCAATTTGGCAACAACTACCTTTTTTTTTTTAATTGAAGAATGACATGTCTTACTTTTTTCCATTTATGGTTATGGTTTGTGGAAAATCGGTGAAACAAGTTCCTGTTCTCACTTGCATTATAGGGATCGAGGTCAGCTTTTTTAATCAGGGGTTCGATAACTGCTAATTTAAAAGATTTAGGTACGTAGCCAATGCTAAGAGAAGAATTGATTATTTGTAGAAGAGGTTTGATTGTTTCAGACAAAATTCAAGGTCATCGCTGCTATATAATGATTGTGTGCGTGTTTCTATTGTGGTCTTATTCCTAGTTAATTTTGCTACAGTATTAA
>CM074916.1:31418553-31423553 GCA_037576815.1 Pangasius larnaudii
CGCCTCCTCCTTTGCCAGTTAGACGGGGCTGATGTATGTAACTGTACCCGGGAGGACTAGCTTCATTTAATGCTACATACTACAATGCTACATGGGGCAATTCTGGAAGTGTAGATCGGACTTGCAAATTGTAAATCTGGAAGAGTACATCAGACATACAAAGTGTAAATCATGTTCTTGAAGTTTAGATCAGCTACACAAAGAGTACATCATGTTCTGGAAGTGTAGATCAGCTACACAAAGAGTACATCATGTTCTTGAAGTTTAGATCAGCTACACAAAGAGTACATCATGTTCTGGAAGTGTAGATATTAGAAACTTAAACATATAAAGTGTAAATTATACACATGAAGTCAAGGCACATAAATCTAAGTCTAAATGCTGCATGTGGAGATCAGACTCACAAAGTGTGTGTTATGTTGTATTTGCATTGTTATTCCCAGTACAGCTTTAAGAGAGAAGGTAGTGTTTGATCATTACAATCCACTATCAGGCATTTTTTATAGTGTGTTAGCACATGTTAGCGTGTGTGTGTTAGCATGTGTGCGTTAGCGTGTGTGTGTGTGTGTGTGTGTGTGTGTGTGTGTGCTGTACCCGTCCCCACACCCACTGTGGTGCAGATTTTACTGCTGCTGCTTTCATTAAGAGCCAAACGAACCTCATTTAGCAAAAGCACACAAAAACCACCACAGCTTCAAAGAAACACAAACAACAGTAAACTCTTCACATCACACACTCGCTGTCTGTTGGGGAACAGATGTTTTATAAAATACTTGATTCGATTATTTTTTATGAAGCTTATGATGTCATATGACCTTTTAAGAGGATAGTAAATTTGTTGTAGTTAAATTGGTGGTGTTTAGAATAACTATCACTTTTCTCATATTTAAATGACAAAACTAAGCTCAGTAATTAAATGAACACAGTTGTGTGCAAAAGCCCAGTGTTTCCACCTAAAAAAAAAAAAAAACACAAAATAGAATTACCGAGACCTACATATGTTAATGTCATTAACAAGCTCAGATGTTTACATCCACATTAACATGCTGTAGTTAATTGGTTCGAGTTTGTCACTTATTCAGGTGTCTAATATCTTAAAAGTCTCCATGTGTTACCTTCCTGTCATATTTAAGGGATTTAAAAAGTACAAACAAGCTCAAACAGTCAAAAGTCTGGAAATCAGCTAAACACTCACACGCCTGAAATCAATAAAGTCCAGGACTGTAGTGTTAATTAACCCATTAGAAACATGTTCAACATTGAGTCCCAGAAAACATACACTGAGACTATCGAGTTTGATGTGTTTATGTGCCCTGTATAGTGTGTGTGTGTGTGTGTGTGTGTGTGTGTGTGTGTGTGGCTTGGGACATGCCCACAGTGGGCTGACGATGGTGTGTATGTGGTCTTTATATCTATTCCACATTCAGAAGCACTTAGAGACTATCGTCACTTTTAGTAACTGCTAAGTGACTGAACCTGGAAACTAAGTGTGTGTGTGTGTGTGTGTGTGTGTGTGTGTGTGTGTGTGTGTGTGTGTGTGTGTGTGTAGTTAATCCCATCCTCAGGACTCTTCAATCAAACTCAGGTTTGATTGAGTTGTGTTGAAATAAAGGATGAGGCATTCGCTTTAAAGTGTGTAACCCAAACCCCGGGACAGAGAGAGGAGGAGTGTGAGATTATAAACACTGCACTGACCCCTGAATTCACAACATGGCTGTGTTCCAAACACAGAGACCTGAAGCAAAGACCTGTGCACACAGGAAATTCTTTCAACCCCCTCCGCTCATACGCACACACACACACACACACACACACACACACACACACACACACACACACATTTAATACACACGTGTACTGTTACACGCACTGCTCCTAAACACGCTATACACTTCACGTTACAGCTCAGAGTACCAGCTCCAATAGCGTGAGGGCACTACAGAGTGTACACTACTGAGGGCTTTACATCACGATTGTATTGCTATCTAGTGCACTACGTCTGTCTCAGATATGACATCTACACATAAACCTTACCTTCTTTCACTTATTTAAAATTTTATAAAGAGTTCAACATTCAACCCGGAAAATGATAAGCTTTTAAAACTGCTACATGATCCACTTTAGCTAATGAAATGAAACATTTTGAATAATAATCTGTTTGTTTGAAGATAGAAAACTTTCTAAATATTTGTGTAAATATAGTTCAGTGTTTCTTTTTTTACAAAAAAAATACAATTTAGAGAAAGACTGTAAATGGGTCTGGATATTTTCTGAATACATTGTATCATTGGCTATGTTTACATGCACGTCAAATTCCATTTAAGGTCAACATTCTGTTTATACATGTTTATACACGTCCAGGAATCGGGATATTTCTGTATACATGGTTGTTGTAGGTTTGCTGATCTACACGTGCACTTTTCCTTTCCCCTTCTCTCCATCAAAAATGCCTGGACAACCCCACCTCGACAACCCCACCTCGACAACCCCACCTCGACTACACTGCCTCGACAACCCCACCTCGACTACACTGCCTCGACAACCCCACCTCGACTACACTGCCTCGACACGGAAAGGGTTGGGTTCGCATCTGTTCAGCTAAGCATTTGTTAGCACCCACAATTTTCTGATTAAAACAGCCATATTCCAGGGACGAGAATCAGAATTTGGGGAATCAGAATATTGTCTTAATCTGAATCAGATTGCAGCGTTTACACACACGACTCAATACTAATCAGAATACTGATGTGCGTGTGAACGTAGTCATTGCTCTTGTGGTCATAGCGAATTAGCTATGAAGCAGTAAAGTAGTGACAAATCCAGTCCTGTGCTGCGTGTTCTATGACTTTTCTTCATTTCCCCACTCACAACATTAGTTCCTACCTGCAGGTAGTTCTGTTTACTGTTTACTGTTTGAAACAAAAGTGGAAGAAATATAACCATAGTTTCATTTTATTCTGTTATTCTATAGTTTCTGAATGTCTTTTCGATTGTCATCAGACTTAATAAGGACAAAATGATCTCACTGCTCCTCTCTCTCTCTCTCTCTCTCTCTCTCTCTCTCTCTCTCTCTCTCTCTATAGTACTGTTCTTACGTCTTATGTGTCCTGTGGCTGTATGCGAAACACGCACACACACACATAACAGATAATAAATTGCTCCTCGGAGTGTGTGTGTGTGTGTGTGTGTGTGTGTGTGTTTTCTCTCTGTTTCTCTTTTAATGTTTTTAATGTACAAATGTTTTAGCCTCATATCACATTAGGCAGTAAAATGTCACTCGGATCCTTTGTAAACATTGTGTTCTGTTCTTTTCTCTTCCGCCGTCTCTAATACGATCTCTACGCTCTCTAATCATTTCTGTTTAGCGTTTGATCCGAGATCCAGATACACAGCGTGTAGTGCTGCAGGCTAACATCCCGGTCCTGATTAGACATGAATATTTATAATGTGACATCATCTGGGAATTATAGTAATTATGAGCTTCTGATTGGTTTAAAAAAAAAAAAAACCTTCATGTCTTAGTAAAAGAATTTAAAAATTTCAGACAGTGTGTGGTGTCTCATTATAGAAAGGTTAAGCTGAGGATTTAATTCTATCTCTCACACATTTCTCATCCTAATCATCCACCATCACTGACGGCTTTCTGCTTTTACTGCTAGCTATCTCTGCGTCTCTGTGTCCATGTCAGGAAGACTTACTTCTGTCTTTAATCACTGTCATTCAGACATAATGGGAATGTGCCGAAAATGTCAAAACAACCCCGTATTTTCAGGCATGATGTGATTGCATCATAAATGTATAAACAAAATCCTGACATGATGTGAGTGTGGTCTAAATGTGTAAAAAATGCCTTTTCTTCTCACTCTGCTGTGACAGAACAGATCAGGCCTGCGATCTATCAGGGAGTTACAGTGACATGGTGATTCAAGTCAAGTGGGTTTTTATTGTCATTCTTCTATATAGCTTTTATACACTGGTGCAACACAGAACAGTACACAAGGCTACATGAGGTGCAGATACACAACAGTGTGAAACGAGTGCAGCTCCGGAGCCTTCACAGGAAAACTCTGCTCACTTTGTGCCATGCAGGTATTCAGGTTTAAAGACGACTTAAGAGTGTGAACACACTGGGTTCTGGAACTGCTTTAAAACTGGATGTATAAATAGTGATGATGATGATGATGATGATGATGGGGTGTGTGTGTGTGTGTGTGTGTGTTTTATTAAGCTTTCTGCCAGAGTATGCAGGATAATGTCAATAACTCAAACCACCTGAGAAAACACAGCCATAGCGCGCACACACACACACACACACACACACACACACACACACACACACACACACACGCTCCAGAGTGATATTGTAGAGTCTGTCTACAGTATTAGATTGCACCCGTACCATGTGAGGACATCTGGGCAAAAGTTTCCTGACATTAAAGTTAATGTAACAGTAACACAGAAATTAATATCCGTGTCTAGAAGCTGAAGTTTTGATTATTTTCCTATAACAGCATGTCCCGTAGTGGTTTAATCCTCCTGTACCACAGCAGTTTGCCCATGATTACAATTTTTAAATATTTATTCAAGAACGTCACGTCATACTTATTGTCCGTTTGTAGTTATATTTAACGTTGGTGAAACAAGTTAGTTCCTGTTGTCGCGTACGTTATAGCAGCTATAAACAGTCGTTCCCTCTCTTTAATTCTCTCTCTTGAAGTTAATGATATAAAAAAACGCAGCTTGTTACGCACGTTACGGCGAAACCACAAAGAAGCGTAAAATCCTCTGTCCTGAAGATGTTAGAAAACTTAAAGTTTTACCTCTGTTACAAAACTCTGACACTGGAGACTCCTTCCAAGAAACTTCACCAGATCAACGATTACACTTGTTTTTAATTCGTTTATTATCAGTGGAGCGTCCTCTGTACACGTCCCTGTGAATGAGCTGTTACTATAGAAACGATAACGAATTAGAACAACTGCATTAATATAAACCTGCGC
>CM074916.1:31426053-31431760 GCA_037576815.1 Pangasius larnaudii
CCACTTTATTAATCAACTATTAACATATTGATATATAAACACACACACAACTGACCTTGTAAAATTATCAAGTGCAGCAATCATATTGCTCTCTGAAAGCCGGTGTGAGTGTGGGTGAGAACCTGAGTGATTCTCCAGTGTTCACTCTCTTAGTAATAAGATAAATCCCACAGAATCAAAGCATTCATTAAAACATTACATCATATTTCCACAACAAAACTCTGCTAGCGATAAAAGAACTACAATAATTATTCAAAGTCGTTTTATTTTTCACATGCACAGTGTGCCAGACACAGTTGTACATTGAAATGCTTGTGGTGAGGCTCTGTAAACTCGCTAAGGCACAGATACAACAGAAAAGAACACACAAATCTTCTTCAAGGGGAGAGACTAGACAAACATATTTTTATTTATACAAAAGGAACAAATAGAATACAATATTGGAATGCAGTATTTACTTAAGCAGAGAATAACTGAGTACGTACAGGCAAAAAAAAGTGTGGCAAAGAATAAAGTTACACAGTGGTAAATGTCCTATAAAAGTAATGTGAGTAATGTGCTTAAAGTGACACAGTTATTTAGTAGTCTGATGGCCTGCAAATAAAAACTGTTCCTCAGCCTGTTCATCTGTGAATGTAAGGTTCGAAAGCGCCTCCCCTACGGTAGGTTGACAACCAGGTTGTGAGCTGGATGAGTGCAATCAACCATAATCTTTTTAAACTCTAAGTTCTTGAGTTTGCTGCCTGTGATTCACTCAGATTACACTCTTTTCAGGACCTTGCAATTAGTAGCAGTGCAGCAGCCAAACTGGACAGCAATGCAGCCACTCAGGATGCTCTCAGAATGCAGTGGTAGAAGATTGTGAGGATGTTACAGGGCAGACCAGGTTTCTTAAGCCTCCTTAGGAAGTAATGTCTCTGGCGGACAGACCTTGCAATCCAGTCAGAGTGCAAAATCCAAGTAAGGTCATTGGTGATGTGCACAGCGAGGAACTTGAAATTTTTGACTCTGCCTACAACAGCACCATCAATATATAAAGGAGCATGCTCTACCTCCTGCATCTTCTTAAAATCCATGATCATCTCCTTAGTTTTGCTGACATTGAGACGGAAGTTGTTGTCACAGAACCACTGTGACAGCACTCTGATCTCATCCCTGTAGGCTGTCTTGTCCCTTTTGGTGATGAGGCTTAGGATGTTAGTGTCATCAGCAAATTTCAGGATGGAGTTTGAGCTGTGGTTGGCGGCACAGTCGTGCATGAGAAGAGAGTACAGAAGGATGAGTACATATCCTTGTGGTCTGAGTCAGTATGGAGTACATGGAGTTGCCAATCTTCACTTCCTGGGGTCTGCCAGTCAGAAAGTACAGTATCCAATTGCACAGCTGGGTGTCCAGGCCTAAAGCATTAAGCTTGGTGCTGACCTTAGTGGGGACGAGTGTATTGAATGCTGAACTATAATCAGTGAACAGCATTCTGACGTAGGTGTTCTTTTTGTGCAAGTGCATGAGAGCAGTGTGCATGGTTAAAGCAACTGCATTGTCCATAGATCTGTTTGACCGGTATGCAAATTGTAGAGGATCGAGTGTGGCAGGAAGTACCGAACAAATGTGAGTTGTCATTAATTGCTTGAAGCACTTCATCATGATTGAGGTCAGTGTGATAGGACGATAGTCATTGTAGCATGTGACTGTTTTTTTTTTGGGTACTGGAACAATGGTGGGCCTCTTACAGCAAGTGGAAATCACTGACAGTCTCAGGGAGAAGTTAAAGATGTCTGTAAAAACCTCTGCCAACTGAATAGCACATTCTTTGATAACACGGCCATGGAATCCACCAGGTCCAGGTGCTTTGTGAGGGTTGACCGTTTTGAAGTCCTAGATCATGTGTGATGTGGGCAGAGTAAGAGTGTGGCTGTCTTGTTCAGGACTAAGCTTAGCAGCATGTTTGAATCTGCATTTCCCATCTCACCATTCCTCCTCCCCTTGTAGGTGGAAACTTATTGCAGGCCATTCCAAATGCTCGTGAGTTTGGAACCCTTGTAGTTTTACCCCACCCTATCTAAGTAGTACCTCTTGGCATGTTCTATGGACTTTTGCAGGTCATATCTTGCCACCCTTTAGGCCAGCTGGTCATCTGAATTGAATGCAAATGTGCGATCTTAGTTTGGCACATCAGCATTAACCCAGGGATTTTGTTTGGGAAATCACCTGATGATGCCCCAGTAGGTATGCTCCAAGCTGGTCCAATCACTGTGGGACTCTGTGGGACTCACTTTGAGTAATTTAGAGCTTGACATGGGTAGTAAAATGAGTACTTTATCTCCTGGTGCAAATTCCCATAGCTGAGGACCCTAGTAGTACATTCAGGACGTTCTTGGGCCTGACACAAATTCTCCTGTGTAAGGTGACTTAATGTGTGGAGTTTTGCTCCCAGGTCCAGAACATACTGAATTTAATTTTTGCTGCTTTCCCACTTATCTCAATTCCATGCGCCATAGTGAATCATCTTACAAATCATATTTGCAACGTGCCACACACCACAAACATTGCCATGAGCACTCGGCCAATAGAAATGGGCCATGAGACAGTTCAGTGTTATATCCTGCTCCAAATGCCCAACCATGGGAATATAATGAGCCACGTGGAACAATCATTCCCTTCAATTGTTTGGTACCAACAATTGGATCATCTCTTCCTTAGCCTGAGTGTCCGGCATCACGTGATATAACCGATTTGGTTGGTTATTAAAAATAGGTGGGATAGCGCAACATTGGGCTGAATTTGCTGACCAACTATTAGAAGAAGAAGCCTTTATTTGTCACATTTATTTATTTGTTACATTGCAGCACAGTGAAATTCTTTTCTTCACATATCCGAGCTTGTTAGGAAGCTGGTGTCAGAGTGCATGATAAGGCACTCCTGAAGCAGAAAGGGTTAAGGGCCTGGCTCAAGAACCCAACAGTGGAAGCTTGGCAGTGCTTGGGCTTGACCCAGAGCCTTAACCGATGAGCCACCACTGCCCACTAAGGGCAACTTCCATTACCAGGAATCAAACCCAGGCAGCATCAGTGAGAGCACTGCATCCAAGAGAGAGTAGCCACTAGACCATCAGGGGAACACATTACAACTTACTCTCCCTTGGTCAAAGGCGTACCTCAGGGTCCCATTGCCTGACTGCTCCAAGGGTAAATCCCAGAAGGGAATGCCTGTAAAGGGGCAGAACCCTCCTCAACCTCCATGTCCCCCAGATGTGGAGCTGACATCGACGGCCATGGCATGGCCTCCCCAGCCAACCCTGTGCACATTCCACACCATGACTCATTGCTAAAGGATCCATCCACAAACTTTTCTCATACTAATGCTTGAAACCCTGGCCAAATTGTCCCAAGAATTAGTGAATATGTGGGGCGAAGACTAACTGCCACCTCTATTTAATTTAGTTACTGGCACCAGCGAACATGAACTGATGAATATCCCAGTGTACACACCTCACCTTCACCAATTGTGCATTACCTAATGCCCCACACTGAATCAGGTTTTGATGGACAGTGGTCTGGTTACACCCCAAGTCCATTAAGGAATGATATGTACTCTGTTGTATACTCAATGACAAGCAGTACATTCCTGCTTGATTGGGACAGATCTGTGGCAAGTCAGGGATCTGGACCAGCCAAATGATCCTCTGCCTGAATCAGCCCTCCAGAGGGCTTCATCCAGCGATGCCAGTCGGGAGCACTGGACACAATCCACTGTTCCTGCTGGGAGCCACGCGATGCACCAGCAACACCAGATTGAGAATTCCCTCAGCATGCCACTCCTCAGCCAGTATACTTGAGCTGCTGTGCAAAGATGAACAGACGGCCAAACTCCGCAAGCTTCAGGAAGCGGAAGCGTCATAGATGTTCCTCCGGGGTCTGGCTGTCACATTGCAGCACCGCTTTCTTCATGCTCTGCTACACACACAGCAGCAGCTGCTTTGTGGGGACCTGGGCTTCCCCCGATAGCAAGAGTAGGAGACGTAGGGCTCATTCTTCCTATGGCCATCCACACACAACTGCTGCATGCTCAAACAGCTCCACAAAGGCCTCCAGATAGTCTGTGGAGTACATGTTCATGAGCTCTGGAGCTTCAACTGGAGGCACGGTTGATTGCAGCAGCATCTGGATCACCCACCATTTCTCTGTCTGCTCCTGAGCGAATTCAGTAAGCAGAGAAGTTTCCATGACAGCATTTGGTACCTCTTCCTGGGTTTTGGCACCTCTGTAGAACCTTGGGCATGTGTGGGTGGGAAGGAGGCCTCAGGAGACAGGTGGCTTTTGACACAGCTTTGTTCTCTTGTTTATTTCTGACCATGCTTTTCAGCACCCTTTCAAAAACTCAACACAAACAAACCAATAGAAAAGGGTCCATCATTAGCTTGGGGCTTTTTCCCAAGTTCAAAGTTCAAGTTCATGATCCGTGTGTGTGTGTGTGTGTGTGTGTGTGTGTGTGTGTGTGTGTGTGTTGCATGTTCTATGCCACTCTCTCTCTCCGATTATGCCAGTTACTGAAAGCACAAAAAACGCACATAAGTAGACTGGTGTTAATAAGGCACAGGTGAGAATTACCTGCCAGTTCAACCTCCCTCCTCTCTGCGTGCAGCAGATGCTTGACCACAGCCTGCTGCCGCATCCTCTTATACCACAGATGTACTTCCCAAGGATTACAATTTTTATATATTAAATAACAGCACATCATACTTTTTATCCACGTATAGTTACATTTAATGTTGGTGAAACAATTTAGTTCTGGTTCTCACAGCAGCTATAAACAGCTGTTTCCTCACCAGCCTCTCTTTTTTTTCTCTCTCTTGAAGTTAATAAGAAAAAAAAAGAGAAACCAAGAAACTGCAAAATGTAAACTCCTCTGTCCTGAAGATGTTGGAAAACCTAAAGTTACAGCTTTACCTCTGTTACAAAGTGCTGACACTGGAGACACCTTCCATAAATGTTACATAAGCGTCTCCTAACAGAAAATGTCGTTATATCAACGATTACACACATTTTTAATAAATCTGTTTATAAAAACAATAATGTGACTAAAAACGAGTGCAATAATATAAACCTGTGATTTGCAGCTGCACTACTGTCAGGGCTGCTGTTAAAGAAAATTAATCAACACCAATCACAATCCAGTGGTGTAGTCTATGTATATTAAATAAGTATCACATACATTATATGATGAACTTACACAGTTCTGATGTATTAACACTGTTAGCTTATAACCAGAATGTAAGAGTCATAGTCACAATGGTTACATACTCCTTTTCTAACCACTTCCTGTCACAGGTTGTTCCTGTGACATTGCAACAAAATAAACAGACAAGTTATTTAAACAAAAAGTCACTAACTTTTAAAGACAGGATAAACATTTTCTCAAGTCCTGTGACGGGATCTGATTTGTGGTCTTGAGGCTGAAATTAGTGTTACTGGTGTGCTGTGCTAACTAATATCTAGGTGGAAATGGCATGGAGGGGTGTGTGTGTGTGTGTGTGTGTGTGTGTGTGTGTGTGTGTAAGGGGCAAAGGTGTAGTGTGGAATTTGTATTAAATTCAGGCACCAAATTGCTTCCAGTCCTCTCTAAATATCACTTCACACACACACACACACACACACACACACACACACACACACACACTCTCTCTCTCTCTCTCTCTCTCTCTCTCTCT
>CM074916.1:31437159-31449880 GCA_037576815.1 Pangasius larnaudii
ACACACACACACACACTCACTCACACACACACACACACACACACACACACACACACACACACACACACACACACACAGACGCACGCACACACGCACTCGTCTTTCTCTCTAATACTCTTGAGGGTGAGCAGTTGTTGGAATTCCTTTATGTGTGTGTGTGTGTGTGTGTGTGTGTGTGTGTGTGTGTGTGTGTGTGTGTGTGTGTGTGTATGTGTGGAGTCAGTTACAGGGACTTCTCATGTGGAACACTGTGTGAATCGCTCACTGACCCAGAAGAATGGCTCCTGAAAACGCACACACACGTATACTTTCTCTTGCTTTTGACAAGAACAAATTGCGACTCCTCCTCTGTCTCGATTCCTTTCTTCCTTAGCCTGAGAATAACTAAACCGTAAGAGTCTGCTGTGTGTGTGTGTGTGTGTGTGTGTGTGTGTGTGTGTGTGTGTGTGTGTGTGTGTGTGTGAGTGCTAACCTGCAGGTCCCTCTGTACTGCTCACTAGTGCTGTTGGGTTAACAGTAGGAATCTCTGAGGAAGGGAGAACAGAAAGAGAAGACAGAGCACTGGTTAGGGTTCTATGTGGTGAACAAAAAGACACACATATGCACACAGCGACTCACTGATGCAGGGGGCTACAGGTGAGCGGCTCTGCTGGTAGCCTTTAGCGCAGCGGTTACAGGTGAGTCCAGTCACTCCGTCTTTACACTGACATTGACCAGACGTCTGATTACACGTCTTACCTGCAGCTCCCACTGGGTGGCAGTCACACGCTAAAGAGAGAGAGACAGAGAGAGAGAGAGAGAGAGAGAGAGAGAAATTGCTTGGCATTAGTTGCTTGTTCACTTGTCATTTTCTTCACACTTGCTAAAAGGCTCTGGTATTTAGTGTGTGTGTGTGTGTGTGTGTGTGTGTGTGTGTGTGTGTGTGTGTGTGTGTGTGTTTGTAGTTGGCACTTTCTCATGTGCAGGATCAGACAGGAAGTTCAAAAACTTGTGTTAATGTGCCTGTCCGGTCCTGTATGTGCCTCATAGCATTTGCACCAGCACACACACTTGGTTTCTACGCAAGACATAAAAGTTTGTTTTATTTTAAAGGTCAGATCTGGTGTGTGATAGAACTGTCTCTGTCTCACACTCTTTTAGCTCATCCCAGGTACAGCTTTGACATCATCACACACCTGTACAGAAACAGGTACGCTTCTGACATCATCACACACCTGTACAGAAACAGGTACAGCTTTGACATCATCACACACCTATGCAGAAACAGGTACGCTTCTGACATCATCACTACACTCCTGTACAGAAACAGGTACGCTTCTGACATCATCACACACCTGTACAGAAACAGGCACGCTTCTGACATCATCACTACACTCCTGTACAGAAACAGGTACGCTTCTCACATCATCACTACACACCTGTACAGAAACAAGTATGCTTCTGACATCATCACTACACACCTGTACAGAAACAGGCACACTTCTGACATCATCACACACCTGTACAGAAACAGGCACGCTTCTGACATCATCACTACACTCCTGTACAGAAACAGGTAGAGCTTTGACATCATCACACAGCTGTACAGAAACAGGTATGCTTCTGTTCTGATATCATCACACACCTGTACAGAAACAGGTACGCTTCTGACATCATCACTACACACCTGTACAGAAACAGGTACGCTTCTGACATCATCACTACACACCTGTACAGAAACAGGCACGCTTCTGACATCATCACTACACACCTGTACAGAAACAGGTAGAGCTTTGACATCATCACACACCTGTACAGAAACAGGTACGCTTCTGACATCATCACACCACTACTGTACAGAAACAGGTACGCTTCTGTCATCATCACACACCTGTACAGAAACAGGTACGCTTCTGACATCATCACTACACACCTGTACAGAAACAGGTACGCTTCTGACATCATCACACACCTATACAGAAACAGGTACGCTTCTGACATCATCACACACCTATACAAAAACAGGTATGTGTCTGACATCACACACCTATACAAAAACAGGTATGTGTCTGACATCATCACACACCTGTACAGACATCATCACACACCTGTACAGAAACAGGTATGTGTCTGACATCATCACACACCTGTACAGAAACAGGTACTTTTCTTACATCACTACACACATTTGCACTTTGTTATTTCTACAGTATACCTCATTGTGAATGACATAACATTAGCTGTACATATCACTCATTATACATACATATCATCATATTTGGGAGAAAGAAGCACACGTGTGTGTGTGTGTGTGTGTGTGTGTGTGTGTGTGTGTGTGTGTGTGAGATCAGTCAGGTGCACTGTGCTTGAAACCTAAGAATGTGGTGAATTTGTGGAAATTGCTCAGAAATGCTGATAATACTGAACCTCAGTGTCACCTTAACAATGACACACACACACACACACACACACACACACACACACAAGGTTACCTGTGCAGGCTTTGCGGTGTGTGATCGGTCGGCTCATGTCTCTGTAGTAGCCCTCTTTGCAGTAGTGACAGTGCCGTCCAGCCGTGTTGTGTCTGCAGTTCATACACACACCTCCACTCTTTCGTCCTGACAACTTATACAGCTCCATGTTAAACCTGCAGCGCCGTGCGTGTAGATTACAGTTACAGGCTACACACGGGAGAGAGAGAGAGAGAGAGGGAGAGAGGGAGAGAGAGAGAGAGAGAGAGAGAGAGGGAGAGAGAGAGAGGGAGAGAGAGAGAGGGAGAGAGAGAGAGGGAGAGAGAGAGAGAGAGAGAGAATAAATTCAGGATTGGACACGCTTTACATGGCTACATGGATTTAATTCATTTTACTTTAATCACTTTTTACTTTAATCTGTTCCAGTACTTTTGCTCACCTAAAAAGGTGCCATGTTCTGAGTTGTTTATCACATCTAGATGTAAATATCATTTAATGTTCAGGTTCTGATCTCAAACCCGAATGTCTTCAGTTTATAGCAAAAACAATAGAATTGGCCTTGTGTTCCAGTACTTTCAGAGGGTCTATTTTCCTTTTTTTTTTTCAAATGCGTGATTAGGGTTAAATATTTGGTTATTCATTAATATCTAAATATTACTTGTTTACAGGTACTTGTTAATAGATATATAAACAACACTCTGGACAAACTAGTCCGCTCACTAGTGTAAAGAGTGATGTATATTTTCCTCCTCAGAACAGTGAAGTGTAGAGTCAGTGTTATAGATTTAACAAGTGAATATATCTGTATGTTCTTGTATATACAGTATAACTCATTTAAAGATAAGAAGAGCTGCTGTGTTTCCTGCTCATGCTGTGACACGTCACTACCTGCACTGGGGGTTGAGCAGCACATCCTGAGTTTCTGAGTAGGAATTCCAAGTAGAGGAGGAGGGTATTTTTGTTGTTTTTCTTTTTTCCTAGTTGGAGGTCAGAAATTCTGAGTCACAAGCTTCAGTTGAAGACACCATTAATTTAGGCTTTTTCACATAGATTTATTTTTACAGTGCTGGGAAAAGTGTTTGCCCCCTGTCTGAATTCCTGAAGTTGTGCATGTTTTTCACATCATATTAGATTTTACTATAGAAGCATATAGATAGAGTCTGGCAGGAAATTAATACAAATGTTTGGTACTTCTTTCATGTCTTTGGTGTGCAAGGTATCAGTTACGCAATCTTCAGGTATGAAAAGGTGTTTGTACCCCCAAACCCCCCCGCCCCCAAATGCCATATTGAAGAGTTAATTATGGTCTATGATCAGTAATCAGTGTGAGTGCCTCAGCCTTGATTTGGGACAGCCCTGTCCAATCTAATCTACATTTGGGCCATTAAATCAGCGTGAACTTGGCAGCACATTGGTTGCCCAGTCAGGCACATTGTGCCAGGGAGAAGAGAGATTCCTGAAGACCACAGAAAAAAGGTTGTGGATGCCTATCAGTCCAGAAAAGGGTACAAAACCATTTCCAAGGCTCTAGGACTCCACCGAACTACAATCAGTCAATCTTCCCAGGAGTGGATGTCCTCCCAAAATCTCTCCAGGAAGTGAAAAAGAACCCAAGAACAACATCTAAAGAACTGCAGGTCTCTCTTACCTGAGCTAAGGTCAGTGTTCATGACTCAACCATCAGAAAAACAAGAACGGGATCCATGGCAGAATAGCACAGCAGAAACCATTGTTTAGCAAGAAAAATATAACTGCCTATCTCAAGTTCTCCTCAAAACGCCTAGATGATTCTCCTGAGTTCTGGAACAATGTGTTATGGACAGATTAATCTAAAGTGGAGTTTCTGGCTGACATGGACCCTGTTATTCCTGGCGAAAACCTAACACTGCTGGTCAAAGTAAGAACCTCATACCAACTGTGAAGCATGGTGGTGGTAGTGTGGTGGTTTGGGGATGCTTTTTCTGCATCAGGACCTGGATGCCTTACGGTCATTGAGGGAACTATGAATTCTGCTCTATATCAGGGAAAACAAAAGAATGTCATTTCATCTGTTCATGAGCTGAAGCTGAAGCACAATTGAGTCATGCAACAAGACAATGATCCAAAGCACACAAGCAAGTCTACCTCACAATGGTTAAAAACATTTGGAATGGCCTAGTCGAAATACAGACCTAAATCCTATTGAAATGTTGTGGCAGGACCTGAAACATGCAGTTGATGCTTGAAGGCCTACAAATGTCACTGAGCTGAAGCAGTTCTGCAGGGAGGAGTGGGCCAAAATTCCTCCATGAAGCTTAGAGACACTAATTAACAACTACAGAAAGTGTTTGGTTGAAGTTATTGCTGCTAAAGGGGCTGTAACCAGCTATTGAAAGGAAGGGGCAATCATTTTTTCCCACACTGGGGGATTGAGTGTTGAATATCATTTCTTAATAAATACATAAAATATCTATCGCATCGTTATGCTTCTTGTTCCATCAGACTCCCTTTTATGCATTACTAGGTTTTGGTTTAAGATGTAATGTCATTACAGGGCAGGGGGAAAACACTTTTTCACGACACTGTAGATTCGATTATTTAATGCTTGTATAGTTACCTAACATTTAAACATTACTTGTAAACTTGGTTAATTATTTTGCTAACATTACTGATGGTGTTTTAATGCTAAAGTTAAAAATGTGTTAATGCTACTATAGTAAATAATAAATAATGTTATTTAAGTGTACCCTAAATTAAAAGCATTAAAAACATACAACATTACATTAGTTATATTCAATGTCCATGAAGCAAGTTAGTTCCTATTAGGAATTCTACAGGAAACAGTACTGTAATTGTGAGAGGTAAAGCCAACAGGCTGAGGTTACTGCAAACCCCCTGCAGGTACGTGTGTGTGTGTGTGTGTGTGTGTGTGTGTGTACGTGTAACAAACACTTTTTTTTTTTTTTTTTTACGAATGCACACATAAACAGCTGAAAGCATTTGTCTCTGTTCACATGAGTTCAAAGTCTCTCTCTTGGTAGTGTCACATTCTTTACTTTAATAAACACTTTATGAGGTGTGTGTGTTGTGTGTCAGAGAGAGAGAGAGAGAGAGAGAGAGAGAATTTGCTTCTTTGAGAAATTCTCATTAATGAAGCTACTCAATTTAATTAGCCTTGTTAATATGATCAAAGCATCCCTACCACACACACACACAGGAAGTCACTGTGTTTGTCTCATCAGAAATGCAAAGCAGGGTTTAATTTAATTGTTTAATTTATTCATTAATCTTTAGATCCAAATGTTCACTTAATTAAACCCACTATGGAGTTTAATCTCTGTACTGTGGGTTTAATTGTGCTTTCTGTCTGTCTCTCTCTCTCTCTCTCTCTCTCTCTCTCTCTCTCTCTCTCTGGAATGCACCACTAATATTGCAGATTCCAGATTCATGCTCAGTAATCAATAATCAAGTTGAAACATGAATTACCTGGAATTGAATTACAATGTCTGTATATGAATGTGTTTTATATTTATATATATATATATATATATATATATATATATATATAATGTGTGTGCATGTGTTCGTGTTGGGACACTCACGCAGACACTCATTAGCTTCTTTGGGCGTGGCACGCTGCCATGGACGATCGAAGTGGAACGGTTTGCATCGGTCGCACTCAGGTCCTTCCGTGTTGTGTTTGCAGTCACAGACCATCTTCCCTTCTTTGTCCCTTATACATCTGTGGGCGTGGCCATTACACTTACACCTGCCACCCACCTGGAAATCTGACACTGCATAAAAGTAGGCAGGTTCTCGCATGTCTTTACTCATTTTCGGGCGGGTAAATGTCACACGTATGTCAGTGACAGTGACCCAATCTTGGAGAACAGGGCTGGAGACAAAGTTTGTTCTTGAAGGTCGTCCATCCAGTGTGCTAAACACAAGGATGGCATTGCTGCTGTCAGCACTGTTGGGCAATTCCATGCACAGTGGCTCCTGCTCGTTGAGTTTGGTGATTTCCGCCCTGTTCGGGCGATCGTAAACTCGCCGGCACTGAGAAGAATAGAATTGAAATGGTGTCCAGCTACGTCCATAGTCCATGCTTTTATAAATAGTCATTGAATCTGGTTTCTCAGAACAGAAATGTAAGCTAATGTAAGTGATTTCAAATTTCTTTCCTAGCGAAAGTGTCAGTGTGACGTTGAGCGGCATCGACCGAAGCATCTCCGACTGCCAGCAGGTGAGGTTCTGGGCGGAGTTTAGATCTGTCAGGTGGGTGCTCTCACAGCCGTGATGGCCACAGGTGCTCGATACAGCCACTTCCTGACCGAATGCTGCGTTAACAAACTCTGGAATGCAGTACCGGGCAGCACCTGTTTCGCTGTAGCAGGGGTCAGTGGATGAAGCTTGCACAGAGAAAGGGTTTGCCTCATGGGCGGTGGCTTCTGGAAACATTGAAGCCACTCCCACCAACCAACAGACCAATAGAAGCTCACAAAAGTCTTTCATGTTGCAGAAGATACAAAGTATCTGAAAGGAAGAGAAGACAGCAGATCTGCAGTAGTGGGCGGAGATTGTGGGTGGGTGTGGTCACTGCAGCAGTGGTTCAGGACAATCCCACAATTCTTTGCTTCTGGAATTTCTGTGTTTGATCCTGTAAAAAGAAGTAATATTATATATATATATATATATATATATATTAATTCCCAATGTAAAACAGATAAATAATGTGAAGTCACCACTCCTATATATACGTATAATATTATATTTCTGTTACATTAGGTAATTGTTATAGTCCTGTAAGATTTCAGAGAGAACAGAGTACCAATTCCGTTAAAGTTCATCAGGTTTAAATGTTTAAACCAGATGATAGAGTTGAATTTGAGCCTCACACGGCTACAGGAAGAGTGACAAAGCGTGAAAGTGCACTAAAGAGCCTCACTTAAGACCTGTCACTGTGTCTGTGTGTGTGTTAGACATGCTAGTGTGTGTGTGCTGAATATCAATGTGAGCGAGAGGCCACTTTTACTGCTGCACATGCAATTGGAGTGGAAGTGCATCTTTAAAACTACAAACTGACCTGACCACTGACACAAAGGACAGCCTGAAGTAGCTGCACATGTGCTCTTCTGCTCATCACACAAGAGTTTCAAAATCCCCAGACCGACTGAGGAACACACTCATTATTGTGAGTTTAGGTATGTGTCGTGTGAGGAATAAAACAGTGTGCATGTTGCTGTTATAGTACAATAATCAACGGTGAAGTGAAGTTATGGCCGATCTATACTTCTGCGTTAACAAGTTCAGTTGCAACGCAGAGACGGGGATCATGGGTAAATGTGGAATGCAGAGACATGCTAGTGTGCAGTCCTCCCACAAATTAACTACATGTGTCTCTTCGTTGCTGTTCTTTGGGTGAATGCTTATTGGATGGCTGAGAGGTGTGTCAGCTATGTACGTGGAAATGGTGAGTTTAATCAAATTCAGATTAATATTGTTGAAATCAGAGTAATATTGTTCACCTGGAGTGTAAACAATAAAGTGTAAACAATAAAAAATTTTCCTTTGCTGCATCCAGAACTTTCCGTCTTCTACAGACGAGCTTGTGCTCTGAAATAAGTTTTCTGAAAGTGTAGTCCGATTAGAAATTCCTTAAAACAGCCTGCAACAGAAATGGAATAAACACTCTGTGTAACAATCTCAGAGTAAACAGATTCAGTGTGTGAGTGTCTCAGACTGGTGTCTTTAATAAACACGTCTCCGCAGTGATTAAACTCTCACACTGCAAAGCGAGTAGAAATGACCACTGCTTCATGTTCACTTCACACACAGCGACATGAGCACATTATAACGCATTTATTTACACAAAACTACAATCATGATATTGTGTTAACATAAATATATAAAGTGTGAGGCTTCATAACAGCTGTAGTTTATTATAAAGTCCAGTTTAATCCTGCAGGATCACACACTTTACTTTCTTCTAACACACTCCTAATAAACACACAGTGTAGGTGACGTAAAGCACAGCAACGCAATAACAATAGAATCTAAAGCTTCGTCAGCCAGTGATGGATGGAACTGTGAATTAAACACTAGTCATATTGAAGTGCTTCGATACGAGAGCTGCCCGAACTGCTGAGTACAGACGAGTTAAACACTTCAGAAACGCTTTCAGGGAGAACACTCGGTTTATAATTAATCACACAAGGTTTCTTTTTTCCCCAGGACTTTTCAAAACAAAATTACATCTATGTTCTCTTCTATTTATTATTCCTACAGTGAAACATGGAACTCATGTTGTTTCTGGCTCTTCTTCACTAATTCAGTAAATTCTGATGTAGTTCATGTGACAGTGCATCCTAGGGGACATGTTCAAGTTCCGTGTAAGTATGAACACTTAACCCTGTGCGAGCGTTCACGTACGTCGCCCTGACACAATTGCAGAGACGATCACGCAGTAGTGAAAATCAGTCCTTACTGGTACCACCTTGAAGTTGATTATTTTCCTATAACTGCCCATCCCCAGGTGTCTTATTCCTCTTACGGAATATTCTTTTATTAAAGAATGACGGTCATGTTTTATGTGTTTATGGTTACGTTTAATGTTGTGGAACGTTGGTTAAACACTTGAAAAACACAGCTTGTCGTGTTATCGCAATGTGTAGAAACTCCTCTGTCCTGAACATGTCGGAAAAAGCATCTCTTTACAGAAGACTTCACAATGTCAACGATCACATACGTTTGAATCTGTTTATGCGGAGCGTCCGCTGTACACGTCCCTGTGAATGAGCTGTTACTATAGAAACGATACCGTATTAGAACAAGTGCATTAACATAATCGTGTGATTGGCAGCTGCACTAGAAAATTGTCAGAGATAGAAAATTAATCACCACCTTCTGACCAATCACAAGTGAATTTCAAAATCTTGTCCTGTCATGTTTTCCATAGTTGAGCAACAAAATGACATCAGAAGAACAACAGCTAATCACACACAATCTCAGGATGCACTGTATCACACACTCGCTACGTGATTGTTTACTAGAACTCAAGGAGAGCAATGAGAACTGCAGAAACACTGTGAATGTTACAGAACCACACTGAAGACTTTAGAAATACATCAAGAACTTTAGAACAACAAGGATTCTAGAAATACAGTGAATTTTACAGAACTTCAGAAACACACCGAAAAATATAGACCAGAAATGAAGACTGTAGAAACATTGTGAATGTTACAGAACCACACTAAGAACTCTAGAAATAGAGTATTCTAGAACAATAATGAAGCTTAATATTATATATATATATATATATATATATATATTACAGAATGTTACAGAACCACACTCTAGAAACAGACTGTGGATTATACAGAACAACAATGAGACTGTTAGAGTCATGCTGGGGATTTTAGAACCACAGCAGTGACTCTAGAGCTGCAGTGACTGGTCTAGAAGCATGATGAGGACTGTTGTGGACTCATGAGAAAGATCCTCAGCCAGGTCCAGAATCATCGTTTGCTTTTTTCCCCCCTTTTTTTCTCTTTCTCTGTCTGAATCTCTTTCACACCCCTCTTTAAACTCCAAGGCATTCATCATCAAACAGCACACGCACAATTGCTCACTTTATTCGGTTCACTATCACACACACACACACACACACACACTCTCTCTCTCTCTCTCTCTCTCTCTCTCTCTCTCTCTCTCTCTCTTTTAGTTTTTGGCTTGAGACCAACCAAAAATTCCAACATGGACAAAATTGTCATGTATTCATATTGTAACAGGGACTTTTGAACCAAAAAACTAACTATGTGCACACACACACACACACACACACACACACAGAGAGAGAGAGAGAGAGAGAGAGAGAGAGAGAGACACCTGGCATGGTCATTACAGATCAGAGGGTCTTTAAAAAATGTGTGAGTGGGAGATCTAAAGCTTGAAACAAGAAACACACTAAAGCGTTCATTCAGACATCAATCCTCTCTCTCTCTCTCTCACACACACACACACACACACACACACAACAATTCAATTTCACACACAGCCATACAATGTGAGTCTGTATGAAGCCCAGAAACAACCAGTTCTTTTTTCTCATCTCAGCTAAGATAGAGACAGACATAAAAAAAATAGAGAGATATGGAAAAGGTGAGTAATAATACCTAAAGAAGGGTAAAGATGGATGGAGGGTGAGCAGGTAGCAAGAGAGATATGAAGTGTGACATGACAGATAAACTGAGATGAAAATGAGGCAGTGAGGCAGGAAGAGAGACAGAGATGGATTAAGGTGAAGGATGACTGTATCTGGATGACTAAATAAGGAGAAATGATCTCTCTGTGTTTGTGTGTGTGTGTGTGTGTGTGTGTGTGTGTGTGTGTGTGTGTGAGAGAGAGAGAGAGAGAGAGAGATGAGGTCTGCTGCTGGCAAGTGTAAGTGAAAGGCGTAATTTACCAGAAATGAAATGCAACATTAAACTTTGTGTGTGTATGTGTGTGACTGTGTCTCATCCACTATCACTCTCCCAAATACACACACTCCTTCACCCATCATCTGTGTGTGTGTGTGTGTGTGTGTGTGTGTTTCTGCCTCTCATGCTAGTGAACTGTGGTTAATAAGCCAAACTAATGACTTGTGTCACACACCTTCCTGTAATTCTATTCCAGAAAGAGAGAGAGAAAAATGAGAGACATATATAGAGAGACAAACAGAGAATGACAAATTGAGAGAGAAAGACGTGAGAGACAAAAAGACAGAGAGACGCACGGAGAGGTACAATATAGCAATATAGCCTGTTGTGCCTTTACTACACAACTGGAGCTAAGGGGAACTTAGTGCTGGAAATGGAATTCCCATATTGAAAGCCCTGGTCTGGTGAAAAGATTGTGATTTCTCCTCGTTTACCCAGATCATGCTGAAGAATTCAGTAAGGCTAAAGGCACAGAATACGCCTTTTCATCACCCCAGGGGTTGTTCCATAGACTTGCGGCCTGGTGCCACTCCCCCACTAAGCACAGCTTACCCTCTGTCACTTCCCAGGACACAGGCGATGGAATCCCTGTTGCTCGCAGCATGATTTTTTTGTACAAAAGAATGATGGACACTTACGCCTATGTATCGACCTCAGGGGTCTTAACTCTGTGACTGTGAAATATTGATATGTATTCCCCTTCTACACTATAAATGATGAATTCCATGTTATGGTTATATGCATAACATGGAATTTCTCTTGTGTGGTGTTTTGAAGCTGTGATGAATGAGGAATTCCATGTTATGCATATAACATGGAATTCCTTATTCATCACAGCTTTAAAACACTATGAATAGCTTGTGTTGCCATATTGTATGGTATGTGCCCCCTCTTCTTTCCAAGCTATTGCCAAAAAAATGTCATTGATTACATTGATGACATCGTCATTCATTCTGCTTCAGAGGAGACGCAAATAGTCATGCCTACCAAGTGTCCACAAGACACAAGAATTTTTCTCACATATGGAAAGGGAAAGGAAAAGGTGGTCAGCAAATGGCCACCATATACACTTAAGGAATTGCAGTTCTGGGCTTTGCCAGTTTCTGTTGCAAATTTATTAACAGCTTTGGCTCTGTAGCAATGTCCCTCACTGCTTAAAAGCAAACTTCCAATACATCAAGGCCATGAAGTACAGTTGTACGCAGGACTGTGTTTTATCCCATTCCAGCAGGAATTTTGATCAGTACCTCCTTTAGACACTTTTGACCAATTCTGCCCATTCCCACAAAAAAGTTTGTCCAGTCTTATTCATTCCCACAATTATTATTGTTTGCACCAGCCTGTGATATTTTCTGACAAATCTAGTTGATTTTATTTGTCAAAAATATAAATAAGTTACTAATTTAAACCACTGTAACCCTGACCAGTAACGTAGTTACTGATAATGAATGAATGAATAAAAGCAGCAAATGCATCATGCAGTGTGGTGTGGCCACCATATATGCTCTCATGTTAACATTGTCCTTTCTTCTAACCACCAGCTCCCACTTGCATGAAAGTACAGCGCCTTGCAAAAGTATTCATCCTCACTGGACTTTTTCACATTTTGTCACGTTACAACCACAAACAAAAATGTATTTTATTGGAATTTTATGTGATAGACCTACGCAAAGTGGCACATAATTATAAGTGGAAGGAAAATGATAAATGGTGTCCAAAGGTTTATACAAATAAATATCTGAAAAGTGTGGCGTGCATTTGTATTCAGCCCCCCTGAGTCAATACTTTGTAGAACCACCTTTTGCTGCAATTACA
>CM074916.1:31528960-31531460 GCA_037576815.1 Pangasius larnaudii
TGTGTGTGTGTGTGTGTGTGTGTGTGTGTGTGTGTGTGTGTGTGTGTGTGTGTGTGTGTGTGTGTGCGTGTTCATGTTTGTACACCACATGCATGAATGGTTGTTTTTAATTTACTTTCATATTGTATTGGTGATTTTATTTAATATTAATGAACTCATCTGTCTGTCAAACAGTGCTAAAATTAGCATGGAGAACATTACACACTGAAACGGCACATGTTTACACACACACACACACACACACACACACACACACACACACACACAAACACACACAGACACACACACACGGTATTTGCAGTGGCTGTTTGTAAGCATATGAAGGGCTGCATTCTTTAGCCATGGTACAGACAGCCTGCCAGTCCACACACACACACACACACACACACACACACACACACACACACACACAGCCAATTTCTTAAAAACAAGATTGTGGCTCTTACAGAAAAGGCCCCATGGTTGCAGTTTAACAGCACACACTGTATTTCACCTTAAAAAGGATATCATTATATCTTCAAACATGAACATCCGGCTTAAAAACACGCTACAGCTTCACATACGCTACAGCCTCGAACGCGCTGCAGCCTCGAACGCGCCGCAGTTTCTGACGCGCCGCAGTTTCGGACGCGCCGCAGTATCGGGCGCGCTGCAGTATCGGGCGCGCCGCAGTAACGGACACGCAGCAGGAACGGACACGCAGCAGCATCGGACGCGCCGCAGCATCGGACGCGCCTCTGTATCGGACGCGCCGCAGTAACGGACACGCCGCAGTAACGGACACGCCGCAGTATCGGACACGCCGCAGTAACGGACACACAGCAGTATCGGACACGGCGCAGTAACGGACGCGCCGCAGTATCGGACGCGCAGCAGTATCGGACGCGCAGCAGTAACGGACGCGCAGCAGCAACGGACGCGCCGCAGTAACGGACGCGCAGCAGCAACGGACACGCAGCAGTATCGGACACGCCGCAGTAACGGACACGCCGCAGTATCGGACACGCAGCAGTATCGGACACGCAGCAGCATCAACGGGCACGCAGCAGCATCAACGGACACGCAGCAGCAACGGACACGCAGCAGTATCGGACACGCCGCAGTAACGGACACGCCGCAGTATCGGACACACCGCAGTATCGGACCGCAGCAGTAACGGACGCGCAGCAGCAACGGACGTGCCGCAGTAACGGACGCGCAGCAGCAACGGACACGCAGCAGCAGCAACGGACACGCAGCAGCATCAACGGACACGCAGCAGCAACGGACACGCAGCAGCAACGGACACGCAGCAGCATCAACGGACACGCAGCAGTATCGGACACGCAGCAGCAACGGACGCGCCGCAGTAACGGACGCGCAGCAGCAACGGACACGCAGCAGCATCAACGGACACGCAGCAGTATCGGACACGCAGCAGCAACGGACACGCAGCAGCAACGGACACGCAGCAGTATCGGACACGCCGCAGTATCGGACGCGCAGCAGTAACGGACACGCAGCAGCATCAACGGACACGCAGCAGCAACGGACACGCAGCAGCAACGGACACGCAGCAGTATCGGACATGCCGCAGTATCGGACGCGCAGCAGTAACGGACGCGCAGCAGTAACGGACGCGCCGCAGTAACGGACGCGCAGCAGCAACGGACACGCAGCAGCATCAACGGACCCGCAGCATCAACGGACACGCAGCAGCAGCAACGGACACGCAGCATCAACGGACACGCAGCAGCAACGGGCGCGCCGCAGTAACGGACGCGCAGCAGCAACGGACACGCAGCAGCAGCAACGGACATGCAGCAGTATCAACGGACACGCAGCATCAACGGACACGCAGCAGCATCAACGGACACGCAGCATCAACGGACACGCAGCAGCATCAACGGACCCGCAGCATCAACGGACACGCAGCAGCAACGGACACGCAGCAGCAACGGACACGCAGCAGCAACGGACACGCAGCAGCAACGGACACGCAGCATCAACGGACACGCAGCATCAACGGACACGCAGCAGCAACGGACGCGCCGCAGTAACGGACGTGCAGCAGCAACGGACGCGCAGCAGCAACGGACGCGCCGCAGTAACAGACGCGCAGCAGCAACGGACATGCAGCAGTATCGGACACGCCGCAGTATCGGACGCGCAGCAGCAACGGACATGCAGCAGTATCGGACACGCCGCAGTATCGGACGCGCAGCAGTATCGGACACGCCGCAGTATCGGACGCGCAGCAGTAACGGACGCGCAGCAGCATCAACGGACACGCAGCAGTATCGGACACGCAGCAGTAACGGACACGCCGCAGTATCGGACGCGCAGCAGTATCGGACGCGCCGCAGTAACGGACGCGCCGCAGTATCGGACGCGCAGCAGTAACGGACGCGCCGCAGTAACGGGCACGCAGCAGTAACGGACGCGCCGCAGTAACGGGCACGCAGCAGTAACGGACGCGCCGCAGTATCGGACACGCAGCAGTATCGGACACGCAGCAGTA
>CM074916.1:31536460-31538960 GCA_037576815.1 Pangasius larnaudii
TGTGTGTTTGAGGTGTGCAAAGTGTGTGTGTGTGTTTGAGGTGTGTAAAGAATGTGTGTTTGTGTGTGTGTTTGAGGTGTGTAAAGAATGTGTGTGTGTGTGTGTGTGTGTGTGTGTGTGTGTGTGTGTGTGTGTGTGTGTTTGAGGTGTGTAAAGAGTGTGTGTTTCACTCACACACTGTAGTGCTGGCGACACTAGTTGCTTAGCAACCAATGTGGGGAAATTTATGGGGACTTTTATTTCTTTAGGAAAAAGCAGAACATCTTGAGATGCTTAATCCAGTGAGAGAGATGGAGAGAAACACAGAGAGAGTTAGAGAGAGAAAGAGAGAGAAAGAAAGACAGACAGAGAGAGAGAGAAAGAAAGACAGACAGAGAGAGAGAGAAAGAGGGAGAGAGATGGAGAGAAAGAGACAGGGAGAGAGAGAAAGAGGGAGAGAGATGGAGAGAAAGACAGACAGAGAGAGAGAGAGAGGGAGAGAGATGGAGAGAAAGACAGACAGACAGAGAGAGAGAGAGAGAGGGAGAGAGATGGAGAGAAAGACAGACAGAGAGAGAGAGAGAGAGGGAGAGAGAGAATACAGGAACACTGAGAAAACTGCTGTGACAGGACACTAATGTTGCAGCCTGAAATAAATCTAAACGCTGAAGAAGCTCCACACGTTTAAAGGCTTGTTTGATGTTTGGTGACGTAACTCTCATGATGAATAATCCAGTGCGTTACAACGAGTCTGCAGGAATGTGTTCGATACGCAAAGCTGTTTTTAAACAGAGGGAACATGCAGGCAGAACCCAGCTAATTAATCCCAGCTAACTCCCACTGTGACTTCCCTCCACAGCCATGATGGGGGAAAGACCCCCATGGAGTCTGTCAGCAGCTGGGATCTGAAGGTCTGAAGGTCTGCTCCCCCACCTCAGGGGCAAGAGGCAGGAGGGGGAACAACCAGGACCACTGGTTTAAAGGGTCTTACACTGCGGTTTTTGTATGCCCTTGCATTTTCCACCACAAGCCTCGCTTGTCTTTTTAGCCAAATGCTACCCATTAGGGGGCCAGATACACAAAATCCATGTATGGCTTTTGGTTCCTGACCAAACATCAGCTCAGAAGGAGTGCAGTGTCTGATCTCCTGCCGTTCCTACCTTTTGTGACCAGTAGTAAGAATGTCATTAGTCAGTGTGCCATTAGTCAGTGTGAAGGCCTTTTGCAACTCTGAAGAGTATCCTGGCCAAAAATTGTCATGCCATGGTCATGGACCACAAGCAGTTCAAGCTGTGTATTTAGCTTCATGTCACACATCTATAGTCACCCAATGATCAAGCCCTCAGTGAGAACCTAGCCAGTAGCACCAGACCAGCGGCCACCTCTCCAGACCAAGTACAGGCCAGAGAAATGTAGAGCCAAGGGGCAGTGAACTCCACTGGGACAGTCATCTTCTTAGTTCCACCCACTGGAACAATATGTTGTGCAGATCCAGGGTGATGATGTAGTTGTGCTCAAGACTACCAACTCATCCAGTCTTCCCAGTGACTGCTCCAATATCTGTGATGCTAGCATTCTAGCACACAATGAATGAGGAAACACAGATCTGATTGTTGGTCCCAAGGGTGCAAGGAGAGATACAAAGAGAGAATTCTAGAGACTTTGGCCTTGGGCTCAAAATCTAAAAATGGTACATTACCTTTTTGTAACTTATTAGTCTTATTTATTTAATTAAATCATACATTTATTTAAACCTGAACATACTTAAAATAGTACTAGTTAGTTATAATAGTCTACAAAATATTGCTAATTAGTCATTTAGGGATTGCTAGAGAGACAGAGATTAAATAGGATGCCCCTTAACTTGTTATATTCTTGGTTATATCACATCAGCTCAACCAACTTCTTTGCAAATGTTTAGGATTTGGGGTTTGAGTATGAGATCAGGTTAGGGTAAGGGATTGGGATAAGGGGCTAGAATTAGGGTCAGGGGATTAGGATTAGGTACAGGAGCTGGGGATTGGGTCAGGGAATAGGATAAAGGGTTAGGATTTGGGTCAGGGGATTAGGATTAGGGATAGGAGCTGGGGATTGGGTCAGGGATTAGGATAAAGGGTTAGGATTTGGGTCAGGGGATTAGGATTAGGATAGGAGCTGAGGTTTGGGTCAGGGGGTTAGGATTAGGGATAGGAGCTGGGGATTGGGTCAGGGATTAGGATAAAGGGTTAGGATTTGGGTCAGAGGATTAGGATTAGGATTAGGGATAGGAGCTGGGGTTTGATTGGGTTCAAATTAGGGTCAGGGATTAGGATAAGGGGCTAGAATTAGGGTCAGGGGTTTAGGATTAGGGATAGGAGCTGGGGTTTGATCAGGTTAGAGTAAGGGGTTGGAATTAGGGTCAGGGGATTAGGATTAGGTACAGGAGATACAGGAGGTACAGGAGATATCCTAATAATTGGGTCAGGGATTAGGATAAAGGGTTAGGATTTGGGTCAGGGGATTAGGATTAGGGATAGGAGCT
>CM074916.1:31574149-31587420 GCA_037576815.1 Pangasius larnaudii
GTCGTCATGCTGGAGCAGGTTTGGGTCTCTGAGTTCCAGTGAAGGGAAACTGTAAAGCTACAGCACACAGAGACGTTGTGTGTATGACAGGACTGGTGTTCCTGCATTCCTGCAGTTAGCCAGTAGTTTACAGAGAGCGCATGTGTACACAATCTTTCTGAGTGATAAGTCCAGTTAAGTGCTGTGTGAGTGTGAGTGTGAGTGGTGATGAAGATGATGGAGGAGGAAGTATCTTGCTGAATCAAACTGGCTCCACTGTATTGATCTTTCACATGGAGAGACTCAGAGCGTTATTTATTCATACGCTGTACCAATCTCAGTGTATGTGTTTCTATTTGTGTCTTTGTGTGTGTGTGTGTGTGTGTGTGTGTGTGTGTGTGTGTATGAATGAGTGTCTCTATGTGTGTGTGTGTGTGTGTGTGTGTGAGAGAGAGATCATGTGCTATACAAAAGTCCTGTGTCCTTTAAGTCCTTTAGAACAGCTGTTACCATGTGTAAGTGAAAGCAGGCCTTTAGGATAAGGGTGTGTGTGTGCATTAGCATTCCCCAACCAGTTCATCAGGAGGTTTATCTTAAGTGCTCTGTGTGTGTGTGTGTGTGTGTGTGTGTGTGTGTGTGTGTGTAGTATGGTAGTATTTACTAAAGAATCCGGTCCAGCGTTAGTTAACACTCACAGGAAAAACTGTTAAAATTATTACCTCTACTCGGTTTTCTCTGTCGAGCCATTATCTAATAGAAAGTTATAGAACATGCAGATCTAATACATTTAAGGTCCAGTGATCTAGAGCTGTAGAACACAACAAATTAGATGCTAGACCTGTGGGTTCTAGAGTGGCATAACGGGCAGCGTAGAGTTCAGCACAAAGTTCTAGATCGACGTAACACTCGGATCGCAGTTCAGCATAGGGTTCTAGCACTGTTCAAGCAGAATGCTCTCTCCTGAATTTGAGAGCTCTCAATTAAAGATAATAATAATAATATTATTATTATTATTATTATTATTATTATTAAGTAGTGTTGCTTAACTGGTGTTTGTCTCTCTCTCTCTCTCTCTCTCTCTCTCTCACACACACACACAGCAGGACATTTGGAGACTAAATCCCAATCATTAGCACCAACATAAGATCTGGCCCTCATCCTACTATATTGTGTGTGTGTGTGTGTGTGTGTGTGTGTGTGTGTGTGTGTGTGTGTGTGTGTGTGTGTGCGCGCGCGTGTGTAGAGTCAGTGCTAACTGCTGTTCGGCCAAGTGTCTCTACATGAGGCGATATCACAGCCAGCACAGACACGCGTGTGTTTTGTGTTGAGTGAATAATACAGTTGTACTGTGGTGTTGTAGTGTGTTAGAGTCAGAGCTGTGTGTGGTTTTTAAGTGGAGGTCAGTGTACGTGAGACGAGATGTCCGATATGTCGGGTTCGAGGGATGTTCGTGCTGGTTTTTATTCTAGATTTGGTTCTTCATTTTCAACAGAGTCAAGATCCACCATCTTTAAACACAAACTTTAAAAAAAAAATCAGGGAGGGAAAATATTAACTGAAGGAGGAAATGGTGGTGTTTGTTATTTGCCGTTAAATGTAATACGATGTAACATAAAAGCAATTTTAAAATGAAAAATAAAAACAAGATGGCGAGTGTTGAAGTAATAAATCTTACAGGAGTCTCGTATATCAGCAATATATCACTGCATGAACAGAGCTAGCTGTAATTATCACATTAATGACTGGTTTAATTTAACAAAATGGCTTCCACACTCCTTATTCGGCAGCACATAGAATAGCACTTGATCCAGCGCAGCCTGTTATTTTACATTTTATTCATTTATATCGAGCTCTGACGGTTACTTGTGTACATGTCATATTGACGGTGGCGCTGGACTTAACGCTGCTCCTCACTCAAGCCGATATCAAGCAAAAAAAAATTTGCGTAAGTTCAAGGTCAAAGTTGTGTGTAATTGAGACACGCCTCTGTTTCCGACAAACTCCGCCCCCACATGTATGACTCTTGCGTAACTTCTGAATAGCACTTAAGTCAGTTGTAGAGTGGATCTGAGTGAAACCCTGGCGTAGACGGGAAGTCTGGAGTTGCACGTGGAATGGAAGCAGAGGAGAACCTGCAGGGGAACCTGTTAAGCTTCTCACAGAAGTGAACAGAAGTTCGGGTTGTTGTGGCACACTGTGACACCGTTGCTGTAGACGTGTTAGAGCTTCAGTTTCTTTGGTTGGTTTCTTGCTCAGCATGCTGTTATTGTCCTATTATTTGTTGCACCAAGCCATGGGAATGTGACAAAATGCAGGTCTTTGGAGATGGGTGGAGAGATAAAAAACACAATCTGAGCCCTTGAGGCAATGTTTGGGTGGGAGAAGAAAAGATTTCTGCCAGCAGTATACATCATGTTGTTCTGCAGAATCCAAAGTGACGTTCACAGCACTGGAACATAATATTGCTGAGGTGGAGAAATCTGGCTTGCGGAATTGAACTACGGGAATTAGTGTTGGCGTATCTGAGTCTTCTCTGAAGGATAAAGCACTGCTAGATCTTCTCCTAACTCTGTGACAGTTGTGTGAGTGGTAGCTGGTGACTCATGTAAATTACAGCCGCATACAGTCTAATTTATTTCACACTCTTAAGCCTTTTATTTGACTCACTCTTGTATTTAAAATAGGGGTTGGACGGGCATTTTGAAGCAGATGCAGGACCTCACTAAAATCTGCCATTTTAAAAAGGATGCAGAACATTTGGTTAAAAAAAGTGGTGGAAACATTCATAAAACTTTTATTATAGTAACGAATAACATCATGTTTTATGTCCATGTATGCATCTATTAATACAAGTTATACAGAGGGTCCAGTTTAGGATCCATATTAAAAAAAACTCGATCATTGTGCTTATAGATATTTCAGTTCTCAGATAACAGGGTCAAGGGCAGAGAACACCATATTAGAACATTTGTATAGAAATGTAAAGATGTCTGTAAATTTTAGAACGTTTACATTTTGATGCCTTGTTCTGCATGAGCTGCTAATAGCTGAAAGAGATTAGCCGTCGATTACTCTGAGCTTTAACAACACGCGAAATCAAAAGCTCATTTTGCTCTTGGGTTGGAAAAGGGATATCCTTTCTGTTCTAAACAAGCGTCTGAGGTGTGTTTGCAGAACGCTGATGTCGCGTTGGGAGTCTGTATGAAATTGGGTATAAGGTTCACATTTGGGTTGTTTGTGTTGGGACTGCGGTATGCGGTATACTGTATGCGTGTGCTGTTTTAAGTGATGATTTAAACAGGTTTATGAAGAGGATTAAGGTAAGAGCAAGGGCTTTGCCAACTCTGATGGAACGTCTCTGCAGGAGTTAGAGGATTTTACACATTTGAAGCTGATTTTTTTAAAAAGCATTCTCTTCTCTTGATGAATGTGATGTTCTTTCTCTCAGCAGGAGCTGCTTGGAAGAACCAGAGTTTTGGGGTTGTTGGGTTGGGCAGTATGTGGGTGTTGACAGAGAATCTCTTTCAACTTCGCTGGGCTTAATCTTAAATTGAGTTTCGTGTATTATAGAAGCTTATTTCTTTCTTTTTGTCTCTCCTTCAGTCTCTCTCACTCCCGCGGGTCGATGATGGAGGCCATGGTTCTTGGTTCTGATTGGTCATGTGTTCGTTGTACCTTCTTAAACCCGGCGGGATCTCCACGTTGCTCCATTTGTGAGGCACCACGTAACAAACCTGATCTGAACAGAATTCTGCGCCTCAGCAGCTGCTGGACCTGCCCACGCTGCACACTGACCAATCACAGTGCATCAGGGGCGTGCTCAGTATGTGGAGCACCACCCAATTCATCAAATGGCCCTACCCCTTCTTCTTCCTCGCCGTCCATCTCAGAACCCATTACTTCTAACTCAGAGCCTAAACGGCAGCATGTGGATGAGGACTTGGTAAACAAGTCTGAGCCTAATGGGGACGTAGGAAACACTGAAGTGGGTGTGGTATCAGGATGGGCGTGTCCTCGGTGCACGCTTTTGAATACACCCACAGCGATGTCATGCTCAGCCTGCGGAGGCCCACGGAAACTTTCGCTTCCCAAAATCCCACCTGAGGCACTGGTAGTTCCGGAAGTCCGGACGCCAGTGTCTGGTTTTCCTGCACAAAATGCTGGAGCGGTCCTCATAGACCTCACTGAAGACTCCCCTCCAAACCCTGCCCCTTCTCAGACACCATCTCCACCTCCTAACAGTACCCACTTCCTTCCTCCTTCCTTGTCCTCTTTGCAGAATAATCCTGTTCCTCGCAGCAGGCGTGAAGTCCCACCCCCTACTTCCCCCTCAACAGGACCTGCCTCCAAACCTAAGCCTCTCCCGTCCTCAGAACCAATCAAACGCCTTAGTGTGCTTGATGAGGAGGAGCCAAGTCCTAACCACCCAGCCCCACCTTCTTGGAAATGCCCCGGATGCTCGGCTCCTTCTGGTCCTTCAGTATCTTCAGCAGGACGCTGTGATGCCTGTAGAGGACCACGCCAGGGGACGGGGCAGAGCGCAGATGTCATTGATGTCCTTGGTGAATCGGTTCGATTCACTCCAGCCACACCCTCAAGTCCTGATTTTACATCGTGGGCATGTTCTAAGTGCACGTTGCGGAATCCTACAGGGTCAGGACACTGCAGCGCATGCGGAACCTCCAAACTTCATGGATTCTCTGAGCCCTTTGCTAAAAAGACCTCACACACACCTCGAGGAACAGGGCAAGGGGAGAAGTGGGCGTGTCCGGCATGCACACTGCTAAACGAGGTGTGCGTGAAGCACTGTGTGGCGTGTCACACAGCTCAGCGCTACTTGAGAACCAGAAGGGTGAAGGCACTACGCCGCAGAGAGAGCGTTCATGTGGAGCAGCGGAGGAAAACGGATGAGGGGGAAGCTAAAGAACTGTGGGAGAACATCGTCAGCTTCTGCAGAGAGGTGTGTGTGTGTGTGTGTGTGCGTGTGTGTGTGTGGTGGGGTGGATACGGGACTCCACTATAATTAACTAATTTAGCTAAATTATCTTTGGAAATTAGCTAAACAGTTTGTTAACCTGACAGTAGAATTGTTTTCTAATATTAGTCAAGTAGTAACGTGATGTCACATGTAGCGACATGTACTAATAATTCATTTATGGGCGTGTCTGATAATGAGCCACGCCCCCTAACATGCCCTCAAGACACACGCTGAGCCTAATGTTCTTGCAGTGAGAACATTGCTTTTCCGTGTTTTTCAGAACGCAGTGAACTTTGTCGACGACAGTTTTCCTCCAGGTCCCAGATCAGTGGGCTTCCCAGAGAGTGACAGCGTCCAGCAGCGAATCAAAAAGTGGCTCCGCCCACACGAGATAAACTGCAACAACTTTAAGGATCGTGGGGTGAAGTGGACAGTGTTCCGAACACCGCGTCCATCTGATATCCTACAAGGGCTTCTGGGGAACTGCTGGTAAGAGACAGAGGAGGGTATGTGTGTGTGGTAGGTTTTGATAATCAGCTGTACACAATTTAAACTCTGTGTGTGTGTGTGTGTGTGTGTGTGTGTGTGTGTGTGTGTGTGTGTGTGTGTGTGTGTGTGTGTGTGTGTGTGAGGTTCCTGAGTGCGTTGGCCGTGTTAGCGGAGCGTCCCGAGCTGGTCGAGCGAGTGATGATCACCCGCACCATCTGTCCTGAGGGAGCGTATCAGGTTCGACTGTGTAAAGATGGAACGTGGACGACGGTGCTGGTGGACGACATGCTGCCGTGTGATGAGTACGGATACCTGCTGTTCTCACAGGTGTGTGTGTGTGTGTGTGTGTGTGTGTGTGTGTGTGTGTGTGTGTGTGTGTGTGTTGTCCCACCCAATTATGCATCCGTCCGTCCATCCATCCATCCAGCCATAGCTCCAATTATCCATTCATTCATCCGTCTAACCAAGTATCCGTCCATCCATGTATCCATTCATCCATCTAACCATCTATATATTCCTCCAAGTATCTACCAATCCTCCGATCTGTGCAAGTACACATCCATCCATCCATCCATCTAACCATCTAACCAACCAAGTAGCCAGTTGTCCACCCAAGCATCCATCTACGTATTCTGTATCTATTCAAGCCTCAATCTCTAGCCATTAATCCAAGGATCATTCCATTCATCTATCTATCCATTTATCTGTCAATCCATCCATCATCTACCACTTTGTTTCTCTCTTTTCCTTTCTTTTGAGGGTGGGATAAGAACATTTAAATGATAATAGTAATCTTGGTTTCTGTCTTTCTCTCTCTCTCTCTCTATCTCGCTCTGTTCTTCTTTCTCAATCTCCCTCTCTCTGTTTCTATCTATCTTTCTGTTTTTCTCTCCCTCTCTCCGTCTCTCCATCTCCCTCTGTCCCCAGGCTCAGAGGAGACAGCTGTGGGTGGCTCTGATAGAGAAGGCCCTGGCGAAGCTGCATGGCTCGTATTTTGCGCTGCAGGCCGGTCGAGCCATCGAGGGTTTGGCCACTCTGACTGGAGCTCCATGTGACAGCCTCAACCTGCAGGTGAACAACACCAACCCGCGCGAGGAACCCATCGACACCGACCTCATCTGGGCCAAGATGATCAGCTCCAAGGAGGCGGGGTAACACACACACATGCACTATACACACATACTGTACACACACTAGGCAACGCACACATACCAGTGCAGACTTGTTTACATTAGTCTCCATGTGATTGGATGTCATGGTTGGATCTTGTTTGTGATTGGTTTATTTCTTACCCAGTTTCCTGATGGGGGCGTCGTGTGGAGGCGGGAACATGAAGGTGGATGATGCCGTATACGAGTCTCTGGGCCTCCGTCCACGACACGCCTACTCCATTCTGGATGTCCGGGATGTTCAAGGCTACAGGTGACTTCACACAACACGAACAAATTTTTTTCTAGATGCTGTTCTAGATTTTGTTCTGCATGTTTCTAGATTGTTCTGTTGCCCCAAACCTTCTATAGGGGGTTCTCCTCCACACAGTTCTAGAGGGTTTCTGTTGTGCCGGGGAACAGATTGTTCTGTTCTGCAAGGTTCTATGTAATAACGCTTTGCAAGGTTCTAGACCTGGTTCTGTAGGACAGGATTCTGGATCATTTTTCTCATGATTCTGCATCATTTTTCAGGCTTCTAGATTATTCCGTTGCTGAATATTTTCTGGACTTTATTCCACAGAATTCAAGAACGTTCTTCAGGGGTGCAGATTGTTCTATTCTGCAAGATTCTAGCTAGCTATACTTGTTTTTGCAAGATTTATCAGGAGAACTGTTTCTAACGTTCTAGACTGTTTTCTCTGGGGTTCTGAATCAGTGTGAGATTCTAGATTGATCTGTTTTACAATATTCTTACAGCCATTTTTTTGCTGATGTTTATATTGTCGTGTTTCTGTCGCAGGCTGCTGCGTCTGCGGAACCCGTGGGGACGGTTCTCCTGGAACGGCTCGTGGTCAGATGAGTGGCCTGACTGGCCACAGCACTTGAGACATGAGCTGATGGCTCATGGCAGCAGCGAGGGAGTGTTCTGGATGGAGTACGGAGACTTCATCAAGTCAGTAATCAGTACTTTTAAAACGTTATCACTGCATCAGATTTAGCGGTTCATCAGTAAAGACTCCATCAGGTTTAGACGATAGATCAATATCAGGATTTACTGATCAACGTAATGAACTTAGTGCTTTCAGTAAGATACTGAACTGATGATCAGTGATGATAACGTACTGAATCAGTAGTCAGAGTCTCTCACTCACACACACACACACACACACACACACACACACACACACACACAAAGTACTGGGGGTCACAGTTCTAGAGCTCCAGAACCTTCAGCGCAATGTTCTAGAGTGACAAAACACTCGGGTCACAGTTCTAGAGCTCCAGAACCTTCATCGCAAAGTTCTAGAGCTGCATAACCCTCAGGTCACAGTTCTAGAGCTCCAGAACCTTCATCGCAAAGTTCTAGAGCTGCATAACCCTCAGGTCACAGTTCTAGAGCTCCAGAACTTTCAGGGCAATGTTCTAGAGCGACATAACACTCAGGAAACAGTTCTAGAGCTCCAGAACCTTCAGCAAATTGTTCTAGAGTGACAAAACACTCAGGTCACAGTTCTAGAGCTCCAGAACCTTCAGCGCAATGTTCTAGAGTGACAAAACCCTCAGGTCACAGTTCTAGAGCTCCAGAACCTTCAGGGCAATGTTCTAGAGCGACATAACACTCAGGTCACAGTTCTAGTGCTGCATAGTGTTCAGCATAGGGTTCTAGCACTGTTAAGGCAGAATGCTCTCTCCTGAATTTGAGAGCTCTCAATTAAAGATGATAATAATAATAATAAGAGTTTGTAGTGTTGATTCACTGGTGTTTCTCTCTCTCTCTCTCACACACTCACACACACACACACACACACACACACACACACACACACACACACTGCAGGAGTGAAATATAGACAACCACTCCTTTCAGCTCATGTTTTATTCACACCCACAGCATAGACATATCTGTAACCTCTCTCTCTCTCTCTCTCTCTCTCTCTCTCTCTCTCTCTGTGTGTGTGTGTGTGTGTGTGTGTGTGTGTGTGTGTGTGTGTGTGTGTGTGTGTGTGTGTGTGTGTAGGTACTTTGACTCGGTGGATATCTGTAAGATACACTCAGACTGGCATGAGGTGCGTGTACAGGGTTCGTTCCCCAGCAGGGCGAGTGGACCAATCACAGTGAGCTCTCTGACTGTACTGGAGAGAACCGCCCTGGAGTTCGCTCTGTTCCAGGAGGGGAGCAGGTACACACACACACACACACACACACACACACACACACACATACAAGTTTATTAACACGGACGTTTATTAATTAACTTATTTTGCCCATTAATTATTTCAGTTTTACTTTATAGGCATTTATTTATTTGTTTGTTTGTTTTACACGTTAATTATTTCTTTTTCATGATATAGACCTTTATTATTTTATTGACCACAAGATTCGTTTGTAATATTTGCATTCTTTAACCCTTCTGTTCCCTCCCTATCCCAGGCGCTCCGACTCTGCGGATAATCACCTGTTGGATCTGTGCATCATGGTGTTCCGGGCCTCGTTCTCCAGCGGGAATAAGCTGACGCTCGGCCGCTTGCTCGTTCACAGCAAGCGTGCGGTGAAGAAGTTTGTAGGCTGTGATGTGATGCTGGAGCCGGGAGAGTACGCCGTCGTCTGCTGTGCCTTCAACCACTGGAACAGCGGGGGAACACCGGGTACGCACACACACACACACACACACACACACACACACACACACACACACACACACACACACACACACCGCAAGGGTGTCAGAACTCTCCGCTAAGGACCAAAAACAAAAATCAGTTTAGTCACAATAACACAAAACCTGTCCTTGTGTTCAGTGTGTTCATTTATCTGCGTTTATCTCATCACATACACAACACATTAACACACTGCAATTCATTACCAAAAAAATATGGTTTTATTTAATTATACATAATACACAGTTGTTGCATAAGTATTCGCCCCCCTTGAATTTTTCTTTTTGCTGCTGCTGTAATGAGTGTATTTCTCTCTGGGTTTAATAAAATTCTCTACTGAACTGAGATTATAAATCACAAATCCCCTACAAATAATAGCAATTATACTGACTTCTTATTCTTCAGCCCCTGAGTTATACTTATATAATGAAATATGACTCCATTTAGCCCTCTAGTGAATAACAGAGACGGAGACAAGCTCTTTTTTTTTATTATTCATCCCTCAGTTTAATGGACTCCTCGCATTCGGTGTTAGGGCACATTTCCGTTTTGAAATCTCGCTTTTCCGTCATCGCTGTTAAAAATCCGGCAGTGCAGCGAGACGGTACCGTGCGCTCCGTCACCATGGGTTTACGCAGAAGGTATTCTAGTGAACATTTCCAGAAATGAAGAGAGGTTCTGAGCACTGCTGTCTTCAGAGCTGAGCACATCTGTAAGCTTTCACATCTTCTCAGTTCAGAGCGATCTCAGGCGTGTAGTAAACCTTCCTCATGACCATTTCAGTCTTTCACCCCGCATATGAAGGTCTGCAGCAGGACTACCACACCAGATCAGCGATCCGAACCAGTCATCTGCGTGAGCTAACGTTACAGTCTGAAGCCTTTCTCCATCGTGTTCTTCAGTACTTCAGGAGTTCTTGTAGACACAGACTGTAAAATACCACCACCACTGTGAGCGCAGTGAAAGAGCCGGACACGCAGCAGCAGTAATAACGATGAGAGTGTGTGTGTGTGTGTGTGCGCAGTGAGTCCGTTACAGTCCACGCGACGAGTTGACTTCACAGCACTGTCGTTTGGCGGGCCGGGTTAGAACCTTTATCGGGCCGCAGGTCTACAACATTCCGTCATGTCTGTCTCTCATTGTCTGTCTCACTCCTGTCTCTCTTTCTTTCTGCTTCACTCTGTCTTTATGTCTTTTATTTTAATGTGTGTGTTTTTGATGTGTCCCTGTGTGTGTGTGCGTGTGTGTGTGCGTGTGCGTGTGCGTGTGTGTGTGTGTGTGTGTGTGTGTGTGTTTTCAGTGTCGAGCCCCACTGCCCCCCCTCGGTCGTGTCCTGATTCTCCGGGCTTCATTTTGGCCATCTACAGCTCCAGACAGGTGATGGTGGAGCAGGTCGACGCCACGGCAACCACGCTCGCTGACGCCATCATACTACTGACGGAGAATAAAGGAGAGAGACACGAGGTACAACCACTTTCTCTCTCTCTCTCTCTCTCTCTCTCTCTCTCTCTCTCTCTCTCACACACACTCACACACACACACACACACACACACACACACACACACACACTTATAAGAGCCATTTAAACATCTCTCCTTCTCTTTATCTCTCTCCTTATCCTGTTCTCAGGGCCGTGAGGGTATGACGTGTTATTACCTCACTCATGGGTGGGCGGGGCTTATCGTTGTCGTGGAGAACCGGCACCCGAAGTTCCACTTGCACGTGTCATGTGACTGCACGGACAGCTTTAATGTGGTATCAACACGCGGCAGCCTGAAGACTATAGACAGTGTTCCACCTCTACACAGGTACACACACACACACACACACACACACACACACACCATCAGGGTGCTGACTGAGGATGATGATCATCTCAGAAATGTTAAACATCTTTATTGTCCATAGTATAATTTTTATTGAGCGTCTACACACAGGGTGCAGAGTCTAACAGAGAGGGACAGAAGATAGGGACAGGGGAGGGACAGCGATGAGGACAGAGTGAAAGGTGGGGACAGAAGTTACATGAAGGACGTGGAGAGCAGTGTGGACAGAGTTGGGAGAGACAGGAACAGATACAGGAACATGTTGAGAAACGGGACAAAAGACACGGACAGGAGACAACTATCGAGACCAAGATGTAGAGACTTAGCACAACGCTGCCATCTTGTGTTCAACTTGGTGTTCTACATGTGTTTATTTGGGGTGTGTGTGTGTGTGTGTGTGTGTGTGTGTGTGTGTGTGTGTGTGGTCTGCAGGCAGGTTCTCGTGGTTCTCTCTCAGCTGGAGGGGAACGCCGGGTTCTCCATCACACACCGTCTGGCTCATCGTAAAGCGGCGCAGGCCAATCTGGGCGACTGGACTCCCACTAAAGCCACACACTCGCCACAGCTCACGCCTGATACAGAAGGACTGCACAAGCCCCGCCCACTCTGACACACGCCCACATATGCCCACACACTCATGAGGGGTGGAGCATAGCGGAACTACTGAGCCAATCCAATCACTGCTCCTGGAGCCAAACACACACACACACACACACACACACACACACACAAGGACGGACATGCGCTCAAGGATACCGCCATTACTGATGCACACTGTGTGTGTGTGTGTGTGTGTGTGTGTGTGTGTGTGTGTGTGTGAGTACGAGTCAAACCTGCAGGAAGTCCGAGCGTCTCCTCCGTTTTTATACCTGCGTGTCAGGCTGTCTAAAAAACCCAATTAAATGTCTTTTTTTTTTTTACTTTTGTGTCATGTGCTCTCATTAGCATATATGGGCGGGGCTTAATTTAATTGCCACAACCAATCAGGGAGCCAGAGAGAGAAATACTTGAAGTGAAAGTGTGGGTGATGCTAACACGTAGAGACCATGGCTGTGTTCCAGTCCTCATTCTCCAGCCCTTGACGACTTCCCCTTGGTCCTCGTTTCTCCATGGCAGGAGCAGTGAAGTCTCTAATACACATTCGATGCTAGTTACAAGCTAGGTAGTCAGCGTCCCGGCTAGTCATTGTCATACGTGACGCAAACTTACGAGTTGTTAGGGATTAGGGACAAGAAGTCTAATCAGTTAGCGTGCTAATAAGTGACACACTTTCCTGCAGGTTAGCTGCATTAGTTTATTAGCTGTAAGTTGGCAAGTTAGCTTGCTAGCCAGTTTACGTAACTCGCATATGGTTTAGTGTTGTAGTTTAGTGACACTTTAGGGGAAGTCAGCAAGGCAGTGATGAAAACAGTACTGGAACACCGTGTGTGTGTGTGTGTGTGTGTGTGTGTGTGTGTGTGTGTGTGTGTGTGTGTGTGTGTGGGGAGGTGGTTGGTGTGTTTGTGCTGATTTATTGGTGACGTAGCTGACGTGGTGAGAAAAGCACAAAATGATGGTGAGGAATGGAGTGCTCTGATTGGTCAGGTGGGTGTTGCTATGGTTTCTTTTGATCTGTCCCTTTTCAGGTGTTTAATGTAATCAGGTTAGTAGCGCCCTCTGCTGGTGCACACACACACACACACACACACACACACACACACACACACACACACACACACACGCACACGCGCTTGGTGAGCAACTCATTCCAAGTTTAGTTCCCTATTGCTGTTATATTAACCTCCACTCTTCTAGGTGAAGGTTATATCCGAGCCCTCAATATATGCACGCACACACACACACACACTCAGGATCCTCACTATGCTTATACACACATACACAGTCCTCCTCTTACCAGTCATACACACTTTATTGTTCCTCCTTATGATCATACATATGACTATCTCACACACACACACACACACACACACACACACTCCACAGTGTGGTCAGTGTACACAGTAATACTGACCACAGACACACTCATCCTACCTCATAGACACGTATACACTCTAAACATGCAAGCATTTTCCTGTTATGGAGACACTGATTTTCTCCCCTTAAACACACACTCTGTTCTTCGTGTGTGTGTGTGTGTGTGTGTGTGTGTGTGTGTGTGTGTGTGTGTGTGTGTGTGTGTGTGTGTGTGTG
>CM074916.1:31607659-31618277 GCA_037576815.1 Pangasius larnaudii
GTTCTGGGAGGAGCTTGTGGAGAAAGGAGAAGCAGCCAGACCAGACCTTGTGGTGGGGTTTCATCCAGGTACACACAAAAACACAATTACTGTGTAATTATGGAACTAATTGGTAGAATTTCTGATAGTTGTGGTCTGAACCAGTATGCAAGCTAATAATAACCAAAACTAGGAACATGGCTTGGGGGACTAGGAAACAGGAAACCTGGAAACACAGCTCAGAACTGTAGCGGTAGTGCATACCATACCATGTGTGTGTATGTGTGTGTGTGTGTGTGTATATATATATATATATATATATATATAGAGAGAGAGAGAGAGAGAGAGAAAGAGAGAGAGAGAGGAATATATATAAATTTAAGCACAATAGTAACATTGTATAATAAATTATTTGGTATACCGTACTAAATTTTTGGCATGAGTGTTAGGGACAACAAAAATAAAAACATTTCTTTTACACTATACCTCCAGTTCTCTTTGCAGAACAGACAATCCTTGGTGCATATATTTCCCAAATCAAGCCTTTCTCCACAAATTAAATATAAATTTTTTTTTTGTTGTTTCTGTACAAAATAGTGACAAAGTCACATGATAGACAGCTCTCGCATTTATTTTTGTGAGAAAGCAAGATTTGGTGATCATGTGTGCTTTGGCATGGATCAAACAACTAATCACAGGTGATTAAAGTCGTCTAGTATGAGTGAAATATAATTAAGGGCAGCAAAACTTGTAGTTTTCAAACCTATATAAAGTAAAAAATGTCAGACTTTGACATTTACACTGAATTACATCTGAACACAACAACCTTGAATATAACTTTTATAATAATGCACAGTCAGAATTCAAGATATTTTTAATTATCAGACATTATATAGCTATTCCTTAACACTGATACAGATGGTGCTGCCAACAAACCAACAACAAAATGAAACAAGGCCTTGCCTTAGTTTTTTTTTTTTTTTACATTTGTGCAGCATCTATATATAGGTGTCATGTTGTCTAGAGCTTAACGAGTTAACTCTTTAGGGAATGAACTCACCTGTTCAGATTTGATCTGATCTGGGAAAGCCAATTTAAAATCACCTTGTAAGCTGCTGAAATCTTGGGCTTTTTTTTACTTTAAAAGTCATCACTGCACAGAGCAAGTGCAATAGCTACACTCTTATCACACACACCACTGGGTGTGTTCTGACGCATAATAGCCAATCGTGGCGTTACTAAAAAAAAAAGAAAGTATTTTCACTTACTGACAAAGATGTTTTGCACTGCGTCAAATGTGTACCAAAGTCCAGAAAGCACCATGAAGGCAATGGAGATGTGATAAAGGATTTCCATTACAACTGATAATGACAGTGGCCATGTTCACAAGTGTCTGTGGTGTTGCCTGAGCCAGGACATGCTCCATCTCTTCACCAATGATAAGTTTTCTTCTCTAGTGAAAGACTTCTCTGGATCTTTCAGAAAAATATAAGAAAGAGTATAAAAAAAATGCCCTTGAAACATGAAACATGTTCGAGTAACCATGTAAAAACCATTTCATAATTTCTTGTCTCATTTTACTGAGGTCACTATCTATACACAGTTGATATCAGATATCTACCTTCGATCATTTATTTCACTTACAGAGCCAGATAATTAGTGGTGGTGTTCTACATCTTCTCTTAAAAATCCAAAATATATGTAGACCTACCACAGAGAAAGAAAATCTTTTGACAATGACTTGTTCTTTTTATCAGCCTCGTTCGTCTTTTTCTCGCATTTCTGCTGCATTAAACATCACCGATACACCAGTAACACTTGAAAAGTTGTTTCTTTTTGGATAGTGCCCTAGAAAATGAGGTTTTGCTTGATTTGTTTTTTTTTATTTTAAATTTGGAGTCAGTAAATAGCTGGTGATGATCAGTTATTTTAGTCTCCACATAAAGTAACAAACTCAAAAAAATTTATTTCAGAGCCATTAACAGCTTCCACGCTTTCTCTTTTTTCCTGATATTAGTTTAATCTGAGTCCAGTTTTCATTTCTCTGCCCACCAATTGTTTATTTTATTTTAGACAAAAGTGTTTTGGGATTTTTTTTTTTTTTGTGGATGGTTCACCTTATCTGAGAAGCTGGACAGGGAAGACTGAGTTATACTGCTTAGGTAATCAAGAGTAAAGAACTTTCTAGCTCTTAGCTTCTGGAGGTGCAAAGACTTTTCAAAGGGCACAAAACAACTTGTGTAAGGCATCTGGGGGGAAATCTGGTCACTGCAAGAAGTTTTTTTTTTCTGCACTTAAAGAGAAAAGTCTTTTCCTAACTTCAGTGGTTTGACTTGTCATGGATAGAAAGAGGACAAAAACATGAAAACCTTCTTCAAATCCTGCTAGGCCATGCATCACAAGACAAAATTCAAAAACAATCCCTTTGACATTTTTACCAACATGGTTTAGATACAAGCCTTCTTGCTCAAATAGCTGTATATCCTTCACAAATGGCTCAAAAACCACTTCATAGATGAATTCCCTAACGTTGTTTTTCCCTAGTAAGTCTAACTGAATGGAGTTCAGATTTGATCTAAACTGACTACTTTAAAGTCATCCATGTACACACAAGTGCAATAGCTACGTTCTTATCACACAGCAGTGGGTTTGTTCTGGCCATCAAAACAAGAATCCGTACGTGACTTTACTAGAAAAGAAAGTCTTTTCTAATACATGGTTTGAGGCTTTATGTTCACGTTTGGACCCTTTGTGGGGTGAAATCTCAGCACCGCCAAGTTGTCATAGTTGTGTCTTTGAGCCTTGACTGCTCAGACACAACATTTTCCCAGTTGTGAGGCTCTCATAATGTCCCAGTCCCAGTGGTGAGGCTCTCTAAGCTAGGGCAGAAAGACCTCGATCCAGACAGACAGGAAGCATTGTGGGACTTGGTGGCCAGAGCAGCTTTATCCAAGGACACAACAGAAGCCGAGGATTTAGGAGCTGCTGGAGACACAATCTGGGGAACTATGGATCAGGAAATTATAAGCCTACCAGGAAGGTTTGTCACAAACAGCAGATGACTCAAAACTAACTCCTGTGGCACTCATAACAACCACTTAAAGCCCAGACAAGACCTTCTGAAGATCTGCAAAATGTTTGGTCTACTTTTGTGCCATTTAGTGTTTTGCACTGTCCTGTGTCTGATGTATTTGGTATGTTCTGGGTGTAGGGTTTGATTCCAGGCAGGGAATGACAGATGGATGGTTACCAACGCTGCTCCTGCTCAGAGACTACAATATCCCTACTTTATTCACTATGACCAAGTAAGAAGAAAATTAATTAATAAAATTCACTATGCGTATTGTAAACGTGTCGTGAAGTAATGACTTAGAAATTCCTTAATTCTCTCTCAGCGATGGAGAGCTGAAGTACTCCATGCAGATCTTGATGGAGTTGGAGATGGACATTAAAGGCACTGGCCCGAACCCTTTCAGTTCCCAGAAGCCTGAGCAGGTGCAGTCGAGTCCCAACAAAGAGCCGAGCTACTGCAATGCCTTCTACCTGAACTTCCAGGGCCTGCTGGAGGACAAGCTGGAAGAGGAGGACTAGAACTTTCACAAACATCTTTAACCTCTTATCTCATAACTGGAGCACAGATTAATGTTTGACATCCAAACAAAAAATTCTGAGGAAATATCTCCACAAACAAACTCTGAGGAACCTTCAACCTTCACATAAAACAAATTTTATCCTGTTTTATCCTCCTGTTTTAGTGCCTATTATTCAAACAATTTGTGATTTTTTTTTTTTATTTAATTGGAGGTTTAGGGTTCCCATCTGGACTGTTTTTTTTTTTTGTTTTTTTTTTGCATAAGTATTCACCCCCTTGAACTTTTCCACATTTTGTAGTGTTACAACCTTGAACTGAAATGGACATAATAATGGACATAAATAGATCTACACAAAATAGCCCATAATAATCAATATAGTTTAGAAAACAGTATCATGAAGACCAAAGAGCTATCGAAACAAGTTCTGGGAAAAGTATCAGTCAGGGAGTGTTGTAAAAAATATCCACATGTACAGCAGCAGCATTCAATCCATTATTTCTAAAATGGTTATAGGTCTTAATCTTTTATACATTCTCTGTAAAGCTGCTTTGTGAAAATGTCCATTGTTAAAAGTGCCTTACGAATAAAACTGAACTAAATTCATCTGAATCACACTTCATTTCCTCCGACATTAAACCTTTGTTGTTTTTTTCCCTTCTGCCTTTTTCAGCAACAGTATATTTGATTTGGTGTAAAAAGATTTTGTACATATTGTTTTGTAGTATATTGTTGACGCAGACTTGGGGACTCATATCAACACACTCATGTCAGACGTTGTTTTTGATCAATAGTCATAAAATTACACATGATTTACATCACATCTGCCTTTGGATGAATCATGAGGGTTTATTTCATTTCAGTTTATGTCATTAGACATTTTTCATGTGATTATGCAGCAGTGTGACCTAGGGCCTTAGAAAGCGAACAAACAAACAAACAAACAGGATGTAAATTATGTTCAGATGAGGTAGATTTCTTTGGAAAATCCATACACATCACTCTTCTTCTGTATTCGTTTACCACCTCAGTCAAGATTAAAACATTTATTAGCTATTACAGTGACTTTTTTTTTTATTTCTAGCTTTTTCTATATACTAAATTTGGCTAAATAAGATGACAAATCTTTAATATAGACAGGGTTCCACTCACTCCCTCTGTAGAGTGATACAGCAGTTTAACATGGCTTTGGACATTAAATCTTTAGCTCTGTTTTTTTTTAATGACTGAATGAATAATGATTGGACTTTTAAGAAATCATTAAGATGGTCCTGATGGTAATGGGGAAGTGTTAGCCCAGTTTACATCAACAGGAAGTGAAATGTTGGCCCTTTTTTAACAATAAACTGCAGATGTTAAGAGTTGGGAGGATAAATCAGGACCTTTACGAGATATAAACAGAATTAGGAACACAAAAACAAGCTGTCGTGACAGGAAAAGGGCAGTTTGGTTTATAATTAACTTAAAGCTAATGAGAGTCAGGCGCTATGCATGCATCTGAGGCGTTACCATAGCGACTGTCCACCCCAACCCCGCCTTCGTTAATCTGACAAGTCCCGCCTTCTGTACTATGATTGGCCGGATCCCCTTTGGCGTGTATTGCGTTATGCGCTATGATTGGCTAGGCTTCATAGAGGAAAGATTAACGCGGCTCTAAATGTTATACGAGCTATAAGACATATAATATAGTGCGTGTGTGTGTATATATATGTGTATAAATACATGTATAACTAAAAAAAAAAAAAAGACAAGGTAACGTTTTAGCTTCTCGCGTCTCGGAACGCTTCCGGTTGAAGACGAGACGCGGATGTGCGCATGCGCCTCAGGCGGTGGCTGGTTCGAGTGCGCATGCGCAGCACTGGCGCCGTAAAGAAAATGAATGCAGCAGAAAGCGGATGAAGGTGAGACTCACTCCCAGCACACATTTCTGTTTACACCACAATATCTGTTATTGTTTACTGTTTGTTTACTCGTGCACGAGCTCGGGCTTTTCCCCGACATCAGAATGCATCAAAATGGCGAACGGTTTTAGCTCCAGTAATATATCTGTTTACATTTAGGCAAAAATAAGTGTATTTAAAATAACTGTGTATAAAATGTAATGTTTAGTGATAATTCATATTTATTTATTAATCACTGTCCTGATGTTAAGGAGAATTCTTATCAATTATGAGCAAGACTCATTATTAGCATTATGACAGTCATTTCAAACATGCACTAAATTTACTGCTCTGATTGTAAATATTTTATATAACACATAATAATAATAACAGTAATAATAATAATAATCGCTGTAATAATTTCTAATGTTGCATCATTTGTATTAAATGTGCATGAAAGCTCGTGTGTTAGATGATTAGCAGTATTTCACCTGTCATGTGAACAGCACTGATGTGCAGAGTTCAATAGCCTCACCTGCTCTCTTAGCCCCGCCTACTCCGCACAGGTGTGTGTACAGTGTGTGTACAGTGTTCACTAGCCTCATCTGCTCTCTTAGCCCCGCCCACTCCGCACAGGTGTGTGTGTACAGTGTTCACTAGCCTCATCTGCTCTCTTAGCCCCGCCTACTCCGTACAGGTGTGTGTGTAGTGTTCACTACCTCACCTGCTCTCTTAGCCCCGCCTACTCCGCACAGGTGTGTGTGTAGTGTTCACTACCTCACCTGCTCTCTTAGCCCCGCCTACTCCGTACAGGTGTGTGTGTAGTGTTCACTACCTCACCTGCTCTCTTAGCCCTGCCCACTCCGCACAGGTGTGTGTGTATTGTTCACTAGCCTCATCTGCTCTCTTAGCCCCGCCCACTCCGCACAGGTGTGTGTACAGTGATCACTAGCCTCACCTGCTCTCTTAGCCCCGCCTACTCCGCACAGGTGTGTGTACAGTGATCACTAGCCTCACCTTCTCTCTTAGCCCCGCCTACTCCGCACAGGTGTGTGTACAGTGTTCACTACCCTCACCTGCTCTATTAGCCCCGCCTACTCCGCACAGGTGTGTGTACAGTGTTCACTACCTCACCTGCTCTCTTAGCCCCGCCCACTCCGCACAGGTGTGTCTCCGGAAACCTAGGACCAATGCCTACAGATATTTTAGAGATTTTAGACACTGATTGAACATTTTTCTGATTTCACAAATCTGATCATTTCTGTGTAGAAAAGAAAATGAAATCCTAAGACCACAATCCGATTCTGTGTAAAATCACAGAGATACAACGACCATAAACTTGGTGTTCGCTGAAAAACGATTGTTATAGAAAATCTGACTCTCCGAGTTCGTTACTGAGCTAGCGAAATCACAGTAACACACTTACAGATATGTTGTTTATTCCCGCCTCCTGACTGACGCACTGCCACGTCTTATTGCCAGGATAAACTTAAATATTATTATTAGCGGTGCAGTGTGAAGCTCCGCCCCTTCGGAGCGTAACTACTAGCTGTGCTACTGGTCAACGATGCAGGTTCACCTGTTTGAAGTGAGTTTCGCTCGTGATATTTTTCCTCACGCTGCACACCTGAGTCTTGTGTGATGACTCCATAACACACACTCCGTAACACACACACACACACACACACTGTACGGAGTGTTGGAGCACAGCCTCACAAATTAGCTTAAGTGGTTTAGGGGATTAAAGTGCAGTTTGAGGTTTGGGTTTCATGGTTAACGTGGTGTCGGTTATCAGGGACACTTCTTTTGTAAGCGAGTTCATTACTGTTACTGTTTTTTAATCTTAGCAGCAGAAACCGGTAGCAGCTGTGGTGTTAACGCCATAGCAAGCAGAATAATTAGCCGATTTGCTAAATAACGGAGAACTCGATCCCTCACCCAGCGCTCGTCTCACTTCGGCTGCGGTAATGCGGTAACGGAGCGAGTGTCGGGATGGACGAGGGACAGGAGAGGGGGACTTCCAGTCTGTGGGAAATAAACTAATAAACAATAACTGGTTAATTTCATTGGACCGAACAAACACACACAACTCACACAAACTCACACACACACTCACACAAACACACACAAACTCACACTCACACAAACACACACACTCACAAACACACACACAAACTCACACTCACACAAACACACACTCACACAAACACACACACTCACAAACACACACACTCACAAACACACACTCACACACACAAACACACACACACACTCTCTCTCTCTCTCTCTCTCTCTCTCTCTCTCTCTCTCACACAAACACACACTCTCACAAACACACTCACACACACACACACTCACAAACACACACTCAAACACACTCACCAACACAAACACACACACACTCCAAACACACAGAACGTTTCACGTTGAAGAGGAACCATTACATAATCTACTTGTTTTTCCTCTCTCCCTCTCTATCTCTCTCTCTGTCCTCCTTTCCACCTCTCTCTCTCCCTCTCTATCTCTCTCTCTCTCTCTCTCTCTCTCTCTCTCCACAGAGACGGTATGGGCAATTAGTCTCACTCTGGAAAGTCTGCTCACTCTGTCTGTGCGTGGTGTGTGTACAGAGGTCAAAGGTTATGGGGGAGGACTGTGGGGTTTTCGTGGACTGGTCGCTGATGGCCGATGTGTCCCGTGAAGCAGCACCAGGAAAAACAGAATACGCAGACGCTAAAGAGCGTAAGCGCCACGCCCGCTCGGGTCAGTGGGTGAAGAGCCACTCACAGCGAGCGCTGGTGTACCGGCGCCTCATCAAAGCGTTGCCATGCCGCTCTGTCACGCCTGATGCTAGCACCTACCGCGCTGCAACGGAAAAACAGGCCAAACGGGACAGCGCCACAGACGCGAAACTAAAGAACGGAGACATGTTGGCTGTAGCTTTGCCCGAGTTTGCGTCCGGAGCTCCCGTTCCACAGTACTGCTTAAAGCGCGAGTCCGCGAGTTCAGTGGGCTCCATTTTGGAGCATCTAGCGTGTGAATTTCCAGACATTTCCTATTGCCCGCTGTTACCCGCCGTCACGGCGCTGCTGCTTCACTGGTGCTCGGACGAGGCTCAGTGTTTCGAAGCTGTGGCTCGACTGTTGGCGACAACGCAACAGCAGCGCATGTTACACCAAACCTTCCTGTCTCACCGCGCTTCCTGCATGACCTTCGGTGACCTGGCACGCAAGCACTGCCCCGCCGCTCATGAATATATTGTTTCCTTGGCGACCGAAAAGAAGGAAGACATGGCGGAGGTGTACGGAGACTGGCAGCGCTGGGTGTTCGGCGACCTCCCGTTCTCCCACGCCGCCCGGGTCATGGACGTCTTCCTGGTGGAAGGGTTTAAAGTGCTGTACCGAGTCGCGCTCGCCCTGCTGAAGCTCTACAGGAAGCAGAAACTGGACAAGAGGACGAGCAGGAAGGACTCGGACGGGGTCAGGGGGGACATGCGAGAGTTTGTGAAGGGGATCGCCAGCAGCGTGAGTCCCGACAAGCTGATGGAGAAAGCCTTCGCCATAAGGCTCTTCAGCAGAAAGGAGATCAACCTGCTGCAGCTGGCTAATGAGAAAGCGCTCCAGCAGAAAGGCATCACTGTCCAACAGAAGAGGTAATCAATAATCAATCATCCATAATCAGTGATCAATGATCAGCAATCAGCAATAATCAATCAGCACTAATCATACATAATCAATCAGTGATCAGCGATCAGCAATAATCCATGATCAGTGATCAATGATCAGTGATCAGCAATAATCAGTCAGCACTAATAAATCATACATAATCAATCAGCAATAATAAATCATCCATAATCAGCGATCAGCAATAATCAATCAATAATCAATCAGTGATCAGCAATAATCAATCATCCATAATCAATCAGTGATCAGCGATCAGCAATAATCCATGATCAGTGATCAGCAATAATCAATCAGCACTAATCAATCATACATAATCAATCAGCAATCAGCAATAATCAATCATCCATAATCAGTGATCAGCAATAATCAATCAATAATCAATCAATAATCAATCAGTGATCAGCGATCAGCAATAATCAATAATCAATCAGCACTTATCATCCATAATCAATCAGCGATCAGCAATAATCCATCACTCTCTCTCTCACTGTCTCACTCTCTCTCTCTCTCACTGTCTCACTCTCACTGTCTCACTCTCTCTCTCTCTCACTGACTGTCTCTCTCACTGTCTCACTCACTCACTCACTGTCTCACTGACTGTCTCTCTCTCTCTCACTGTCTCACTCACTCACTCACTGTCTCACTGACTGTCTCTCTCTCTCTCACTGTCTCACTCTCTCACTCACTCTCTCACTCTCTCTGTAGGTGTAATGTGGACCTGACGGTGAATGTGGACAGTTTCTGCTCTGACATCATCAGTGTGAAGGAGATCAGAGACGTGTGGTCATGGATTCCTGAACGATTCGCTCTGTGTCAGCCTCACCTGCTGTTCAGCACCTCCACACACGGCTGCAGCCTCAACCGGTACACACACACACACACACACACTCACACACACACACACACACACACACTCACGCTGGGGTTAACGTGTGTTACACACCTGTGTGTGTGTGTGTGTGTGTGTGTGTGTGTGTGTGTGTGTATGAGAGATGTACAAAACTCCAGGGGAGGAGCTCATAAACACACACTGCACTATAGTACACTTAGGCCACACCCCTTTCTCCTCGTGTACAGATAACAGTGTCTCACACAGCGTCAGAGTTACACACACACACACACACACACACACACACACACACAATTAGTGCACCATACTAAACTGGTGGCCATAAGCTTCCATTGTTTGTTAGCAACATTAGCCTCGTAGCTCTGGTGGTGTGTGTCATTGTGTGTGTGATTGTTGTGTAATTGTTTATTTCAGGTTTTATTCACAATGTGAAGGACATGAACCCACACTACTGCTGATCAAGACTACTGACGGAGAGGTACTGTCTCTGTCTCTCTCTCTCTCTCTCTCTCTCTCTCTCTCTCTCTCTATCTCAAACACTCTCTCTCTCTCTCTCTCTCTCTCTCTATCTCATACAAACACACACACTCACACTCACAATCACAAACACACACTCTCTCTCTCTCACTCTCTCTCTCT